>CM065656.1:19703752-19749669 GCA_033220385.1 Triplophysa yarkandensis
ACACACACACACACACACACACACACACACAGAGAGAGAGAGAGAGAGAGAGAGAGAGAGAGAGAGAGAGAGAGAGAGAGAGAGAGAGAGAGAGAGAGAGAGTGGTAAACACACATAAAGCAGTGAACACACACACACACACACACACACACACACACACACACAGAGAGAGAGAGAGAGGAGAGAGAGAGAGAGAGAGAGAGTGGTGAACACACACAGAGAGAGAGAGAGAGAGAGAGAGTGGTAAACACACATAAAGCAGTGAACACACACACACACACACACACACACACACACAGAGAGAGAGAGAGAGAGAGAGAGAGAGAGAGAGAGAGAGAGAGAGAGAGAGAGAGAGAGAGAGAGTGGTAAACACACATAAAGCAGTGAACACACACACACACACACACACACACACACAGCAGAGAGAGAGAGAGAGAGAGAGAGAGAGAGAGAGAGAGAGAGAGAGAGAGAGAGAGAGAGAGAGAGAGTGGTAACACACATAAAGCAGTGAACACACACACACACACACACACACACACACACACACAGAGAGAGAGAGAGAAGAGAGAGAGAGAGAGAGAGTGGTGAACACACACAGAGAGAGAGAGAGAGAGAGAGAGTGGTGAACACACATAAAGCAGTGAACACACACACACACACACACACACACAGAGAGAGAGAGAGAGAGAGAGAGAGAGAGAGAGAGAGAGAAGAGAGAGAGAGAGAGAGAGAGAGAGTGGTAAACACACATAAAGCAGTGAACACACACACACACACACACACACACACAGTACTGTCCAATAGGATTTTGTGATCATATAGGTTGAACTGAATGTATAACAAGATTCTTGACAGGGGTTTACTCATTACATACTCATTTTTGGGTTGTGTATCCCTTTAAGTTTAATATAACACTTGCTGTATGATACAAATTTGCCTATTTCTCATTTCCTATGCTTTTTGTAAATATAATCGTAGCTGTATGGCAATCTAGCATTATGTTTTTTTTATTATGGATGGTATTATTGAAGTACTGCACTAATAAAGAAGGAACAGTGATCCCAATGTCAAATCTTAAATACCCAACTTTTTGTTAATTTTTTGTACATTATGTCTTTTTATGTTTAATAAAAACAAAACCAGAAGTGGGTTTGGACAAGCATTGATTCATCTTGTAATGTGGTCTGCACTTTATAGATATATAAGATATATAATCCACATATGTAAAAAGCATTAAAAAGGAAACAGTAGTCATTAAAAGCAGAGAAAATCTGAAATGATGCTTTATCCAGCATAACTTTATTTATACAAATGCAACTGTAATATGTTTGTCAATAATGAACAGCAATATTAGGCAATCCTGTCTTAACCAAACTATACAGAAAACTTCCCATAAAGTGGGATCGATATCAGCAAAATATCTCTTCAGCTGACAAATAAATCAATGTTTGTTTTAAGAGCATAAAAACATAAATAAAACATGGTTAAGGCACATTATTAAAAAAAGATATCGAATAAAAAAACATCAAATACTGCAAGTGGCATTGTAATAAAGAGTAAAATAAATCGAAAAATTACCACAGATTTGTGAGTGTTGTGAAAATAAAAAAAGAGGTATTATTTTTTAATATTTCTTCAATTAACTATAAACATCCTGTTTGATCTTCACACAGAGTCCTGATTTTGAGACTGATAAAACAGTGCAGAGTCACAGGAGAAATACTGCGCTTCAATAATAAACTGTAACACATACTCTTTTATTAATGTGCCATTTTCAGACAAGGTTATTAAATACCTGAAATGTGAATGTAATATTATTATATATTTTTTTAAAAAATGATCAAATCAACATTATACATTATACATCAACATAGACCTATATTTCATATGACAACATATTGGTCAAATTGTCCCCTAACAACTTTGTAATGCTCTTATTTGAAGTTGACATATTTGTGAATTTCAGTCATTAAAAGCACCAAGTACCCAAAATCAAAGGACAAATCGATGCATGATCCACATGCTTTAAAATAATATTCTTTTCAGTGCAATCATATACTGAGAATGGTGAGAAGAATGTGAGAGAGAAATCTCTTCATCTGAAGCTTTGGTTTCCCACTCCTACGAACACAAACAGAGATAAGGGAAGGAAATAACGTCTCTGGTTTGATGATATCATGATGAGTTAATCATTGTTTTACTAAAAGGGTTTTCATAAAACATCTTAATGCAAGTAGAACCTTGAATGTTATCCCTGAACTTGAACTTTATATTTTATTTATGAATAGTGAAACTTTGTGGGATGCTCCTGATGCTCACTTCATTCGTGGAAAAAAGTAAATAATCATATAAAATAGAATATACAATATAGAGTTTTTCTGTCATGTTATTCTGTATTTAATCAAATTAGAATTGTTTGTTTTTAAGAAACACCAAATCATACATTGATTATATAAAAATTTGAGTTATGGATGATAAAAGCACATGCTTGCAATATGCGTAAAAAACGACTTTAAAAAATAAATAAGAATATGTCCGAAATGACAGCAATGAAGCGTGGATGCGAAGGATGCAAGAAATGCTTTCTAATGTTAGTATCCTGCAAGGGTTTTGGGATATTTGGGGACCGTCATACCTTCCTTCTTTGGAAGACCCTGCCGTGCTCAATGAACAGTGCAGATGGAGCTTTCTTCAGGGTGCTTTTTGCCGAGGCGGTTCTTCTGAGAAGCGGTGTGAGGAACCCCCCTGAATCAGAAAGAGAGAGAGTGAAACACCATAAAAAATGGTATAAAACATGCATAATATCCATAATGTCAATTCATTTTTGTGTAAAACACAAAAAGAGGTGTTTTTGAACATTTTTGGCACCTAACAACATTGACCCCCATTGATTTACGATCTATAGACCACTAAACATTTCTCAAAATATCGTCTGACGTGTTCAACATATAAAGAATCAAACAAATGATAACAGATTTTTCTTCTTTGGGTGAGCTGCCACTTTCAAGTTGCTCTTATCACAGCACGACTATCTTCTCCTTTGGGAGGAAGTGGCTCCTAAAGCAAACAACTGTAATTATTCTGAGCTACAACAGTAGCGGCAACCAACAACCCCAGCTTCAAACAAGACTCACAAATTCATTTTTTACGTAAAATAAATATAACGTAAATAATAATGAACACATAATGGAAGGCCACCATTTGCCAAATGTTAAATGTTGGCAGTCAAAGTTTTGAACATGGAGTGCTCAGTCATGATCAATCATTTTGAATCCAAAACTAAATACTAACAACACACTAACACCTAAAAACAAACACATTTTAGTGATGCACTTAGAAAGTCTGTGTGATGTTTTGTGTTACACAATTCAAACAACAGGTGGCTCTGTTAGAGCAAACTGCACAGATCAGGGTTCATCATCGTCTAAAAAACTTACATAACATAACATAACATCATGTCTGAGTCACAAATACTGCACCATAGTTTATACAGTCCAAGTGTTATTGTGTTACCCTATGACATCATCATTGTAACATGGCTCACCAGCATGCTTGTGTTAGTGTAAGCTGTCGGTTTGTGACAGTGAGATGGAGTTTTACCTGTGCTCGTTCAGTGCAGAAGGCCAGGGACCGCCTGAACGAACTCTGTTTGGCCGGTTTTGTGCCCACGCTCACCAGGTTGACCTCTGACCCTGCACGCAACTGCACGCGTCTCTTTCCTGCCAGGTCCAACTTTTGCACACCCCTCTCGATCTCAAAGTTCGTTGTGCCTATCAATACAAAAACAGCTTTAGGTAAAACACGTAATCCATTCCATGTAAAAAAATGTCAGTACTATTTGAGTACATTGTGACTTATGTTGCTATGATACGTGCTGGTAACCAGCGAGGGTCAAAGTCAACAGATCAAAAAGCAAAAAGGTTAAAGCTGTACAATGGTCTCCACAATTCTCTCCGTGGGCATTGGGTAGAGTTACATTATGATTCTTTATGGTTTTCTTGACGTTTATACCCTTCACTTTTCTACTCTTCACCCTCTCTTAATCTCCTCCCTGAGAAAAGCACACACTGGAAAGTTGGGTTCAAGAAGTAAACATGATATTCTCAGGGTTTTGACTAGAGAGTTCTTAAAGGATGTGTGTATGCGCACACATGCCACAATGCTACATCCCTGCTCTGAAACCAAAACCACGAGCCAGTATAAAGGCCAGCCGCCCCGGATCTCATCCAAAGTGAAAGTGCAGGAGCGCTTTAGAATCCTGGAACACACAAGAGCTCACATGCCCAATAAAACTATTAAACACATTGATTTACATTACAAAGTGTTCTAAAAATCTTTGGAGTTGGCATCATTTTGGGTGCAGTGTAATTTTCTGGGTTGCCAAATATCAAACTTCACTGTTCTAGGCATCTTTTTTTGTTACGTTATGATTCTTAAAAGGATTTATGCACTCTTTTGTCACTTTAAACATTCAAGACTTTCTTCATCTGCAGAACAAAAAAGAAGATATTTTGAAGAATGTTTATATCTGGCACCCGTTCACTTGCATTGGTTTTTTGAAGGAGTGCCACTGCTGTTGGTTACATTATTCCTTCAAAATATCTTCTTTTGTGTTCTGCAGAGGAAAGAAAGTATACAGGTATGAAATGACAAGAAGGCGAATAAATGATGACACAATTTTCTTCTTTGGGTGAACTTTCACTTTAAGGACTATTCTGTGGACCCCCGGTTACAAATAGTTTTCAGTCTGTACAGAATGATGCTTTGGGACATTATGCAAATCTTGTAAACCAAGGGCAGGGAAAGTTGCAAGCAGCCAGTCACCGTATAATTATTAAGAGGTCCAAATTGAAAGCAGATGCTTGTGAATTGTCAAGTATTTGCATCAAAATATGTGAAGTGGAAGTGATGGAAAAGATGTACAGTATATGTGCTCTCTTTCTTTCTTTCTCTTCTTTCTTTCTTTCTTTCTTTCTTTCTTTCTTTCTTTCTTTCTTTCTTTCTCTCTCTTTCTTTCTTTCTTTCTTTCTTTCATTCTTTCTTTCTTTCTTTCTTCCTTCTTCTATCTTCCTTCTTTCTTTCTTTCTTTCTTTCTTTCTTCCTTCTTCCGTCTTTCTTTCTTTCTTTCTTTCTTTCTTTCTTTCTTTCTTTCTTTCTTTCTTTCTTCTATCTTCCTTCTTCCTTTCTTTCTTTCTTTCTTTCTTCTTCTTTCTTTCCTTCTTCCTTCTTTCTTCCTTCTTCCTTTCTTTCTTTCTTTCTTCTTCCTTTCTTCCTTCCTTCCTTCCTTCTTCTTTCTTTCTTTCTTTCTTTATTTCTTTCTTTCTTTCTTTCTTTCTTTCTTTCTTTCTTTCTTTCTTTCTTTCTCCTTCCTTCCTTCCTTCCTTCCTTCCTTCCTTTCTTCTTCCTTCCTTCCTTCCTTCCTTCCTTCCTCCTTGCTTCCTTCCTTCCTACCTTCCTTCCTTCCTTCCTCCTTGCTTCCTTCCTTCCTACCTTCCTTCTTTCTTTCTTTCTTTCTTTCTTTCTTTCTTTCTTTCTTTCTTTCTTTCTTTCTTTCTTTCTTTCTTTCTTTCTTTCTTTCTTTCTTTCTTTCTTTCTTTCTTTCTTTCTTTCTTCCTTCCTTCCTTCCTTCCTTGCTTCTTCCTTCCTTGCTTCCTTGCTTCCTTCTTTCTTTCTTTCTTTCTTTCTGTCTTTCTTTCTTTCTTTCTTTCTTTCTTTCTTTCTTTCTTTCTTTCTTTCTTTCTTTCTTTCTTTCTCATAGTACTATATGTCGACTGACATTTTGCAAGTGATAAAAGCGGATTTGTTTGATAAGACGGTGAAGTTAATATCCGGTGTATCCACTTTAAACTATCACATCTATAATGAATCACATAATGAGTCTAATTATTGTAGAAAACTTACATTACTAAACTGAACCACAATCAGTATTGGTGTGGTTTGGTTCAGGTTTGTAAACATAAGAATGCTTGTGATTTTCTTCTGTCCTACAAAGGTTTTACATGTTTGCTTTCTTTGAAAGTCCTTTAAAAAAAATAACTTGACTTAACATTGAATATTCTGCTGACTCAGTGTTGCGATGTGAAAAACAAGTGCAAAAAAAATCACTGAATAGAAGCTTTGTGTTTTTCACTTCACATTATGGTTTTGTCACGACTTCAAGATGCTTATGAGAGAACTGTGAGCTGATTATATGTGATGATGCAGAACTTCTCAAGGCACCAAGGTTAAAGTGGATTAAATATTCCCATCAAAGTAAAAGCAGTTTCAAATTAGTTTTACCACCAAGCTAGTGACATAAAGAAAGAAAGGATCAGCAGAGACCGCTGAGAGCAGAAAAAAGGATACAATAAGAGAAATCTATACATTTTCAGTTGTTTTGTTTCTTAAAAAGTGAATCCAGTACAGGGAGACAGGGCGAATGTGACTGACTCACTGTGGTTGCTGAAGATTTTATTATTGCTGTAGTTAGCAGAATTCTTAGATGACAACAATTCTCCGTTTCCTCCGCTGTAAGGTTTCTGAAACTGAGGAATGGATATACCAGCTGTTATAAGTAATCCTAGCACTCTCAGAGAAGGTATTCACGTTAATATGCTGAAATTTATTTAACAAGATTAATACGATTCAATGCAAACATTTTATTATTAATAGTCTTTTTTTATTCAAATGCACATTTAAAACTGCTTTTCAACACCAAGTCCTCTCCTATTTTGTCATGCTGCATGATAACAAAATTACCTCAAACCATATTAGTTCTATTTAAAGTAAAAAAAAATGTTGCTTTACATTGACAATGAACTATTATTCTATAATATGGTATGGAATATCTTGTATCATATGATATCAGAATAAGGAGCTTTAATACACATACGACTATTTTGCCTGTGCATGTAGTATGAGCATTTAGATCGATATGAAAATTCTGATTGACAAATATGTTTTTAACTTTACACACAGCACACTGCAACTAACCAAGCAAGGAAGTTTACTAATCAGCAAATAAAAAAGAATAATTTTCCCAAACCAGACTGCAGTTTTTTCTTTTTGTATTATGGCTACATAATACATTTCTATACATAATACCATACTTTTTCTAACTCCATACTATGGAACCATACCATGTGCTCTAGTATAGATGAGTTTGAATAGATGGGCTGAGGTTGGACTCCACCACAGAGCTGCTGAAAGGGGTCGTCCATGTACATGTTTGAGGTGGGGAACCTGCGGCTCTTTAGACCACTGCAGAACAAAGGAAACAGGAGTATGAGAAGAGAATGAAGAAAGAATGAGCGATTCATAGTTCAGAAATCATAGTTCCTACAGATGGCTGGCAGCATGTGTGTGTGTGTGTGTGTGTGTGTGTGTGTGTGTGTGTGTGTGTGTGTGTGTGTGTGTGTGTATTGTGTGTGTATTGTGTGTGTGTGTATTGTGTGTGTGTGTGTGTGTGTGTGTGTGTGTGTGTGTGTGTGTGTGTGTGTGTGTGTGTGTGTGTGTGTGTGTGTGTGTGTGTGTGTATTGTGTGTGTGTGTGTGTGTGTGTGTGTGTGTGTGTGTGTGTGTGTGTGTATTGTGTGTGTGTGTGTGTGTGTGTGTGTGTGTGTGTGTGTAGTGTGTGTGTGTGTGTGTGTGTGTGCGTGCGTGCGTGCGTGCGTGCGTGCGTGCGTGCGTGCGTGCGTGTGTGTGTGTGTTCGTGTGCGTGTGTGTACCTCAGTGATTCTTGGCTCTTGTGTTGATATGGAGGGCCATCTGCAGTGGAACTCCCATCCTGCAGGAGCTGAAACCACTGTTCTTTATCATCGGCACAACTGGCCTGCTCATACACACAAGAAAGAATGGAAAGAAGCATGATGTATTTTAACAAAGCAAACAATGACGTTATTTTTTTTTTAAACTATATCCATAATAAAAAATGATTCAGTGGAAATAAATATTTGATAATATTATAACATTAATTATAATACACATTATTTTTATAATCATAATTATTTGAATAGCCCCTAACATTCTGTAACATTGGGGCTTCAGTGCACATGGATCACAAGTCTCTGTTCTAAAAACTCTCAGTGCTCACAAAGGTTTCCTTTATAGTGGCAAGATCTTACCTCCAATACAGCCACCTGGTCTCCATGCTGCATGATGGTAATGCGGTAAGCATGTGCTGTATCCGGCCCGGGTCGGACCTCACTTCCTCTGAGCTGAACCGTGTACTGAGGGGTCTCTTCTGACTCCTCGTCCCGGCACATCTTCAGCACCCCGTCCTCCACCCGGCACCAGAGACTCTGCCACTGACAGTTCATCAGCACATTCAGAAAACCTGCTGGACACGAAGACCAGAGCGTCATCACTTGCATAAAGCAATTTTGATGTCGCTTTTAAAGTGATGGTACACCCCAAAACAAAAACTGTGTCATTTACTATTTTTTGTAAATGAATTTGTAAAGAATTGATATCAGACATATAATAGTATATTAAAAGTCCTAGCAATCACTTTTATTTTTAGACGGATAATTTCATAGTCCCTTTATAAAAAGTGTGTGACAATTAAAGCAAGTCTGGTAATCTAAACACACATATGTGGAACCAATAAACTAGTTCAGAGGTTTTGCTTTTAAGTTATTTACCGAGACACATAAAGCAGACATCAACATATGCATCCCATCAGTGAGCTCGCATTTTCAATAACAAACCTCTGCAAAAAACTCCCGCGAGTTCTAAGACGTAACCACTTGGAGACATTCGAACCTTCCTATCTAATTTCCCATCAAACCAGTTCCAGCTTTCAATCTTTTCTGAAACCATTTGCATACTTTTTCATAAGCTCGACAGCGCTTTGTCTATATATACAACAATCCTCTTGCATAAACACTGAGCTGCGATTAAATACCAGCAAATATCCACCAGTCTATTTACAAACTGAACGTCTGAGGTCATTCCTGTGGTTGTCATCCCGGTGTCAAAGGTGACAATCAGATCTCGCAGGAATCCGTCCACAGACAATGGTGCAGTGTTTAACACCCAGCCTGTGTCCTGTGCGGCATGCAGCGAATTTAGTCTCTGATGAATGACACAAAAACACTCGCGAGGGGAACAATGACACAGTTGTGCCGAAAGTCTATTGCTGTGTTTGAGGTTATACAGAGCAAGATAGAAGTAGATGTTTTTGATTATAAAAAGGCATCAGATATTGAATGGACATAAAAACAGACCCAGTTATCTTCCTTCAAATCACATGGCAGTCCATGTTATCCTCCCTTAAAATGTTCAAATGTGTCCCCTGGGCCCTATAGCTTAATGTTATGACACACATGTGTATGAAGCCCTCAACAAATACAGCTCTTGTGAGTGAATGAGAAGAAGTTGAAGGGAATTTTTCAAAGGAAGTGTTCTTGTTCTTACCTGTGTTTTTTTCTTTGCTCTCCACAATACTGGCTGCAGAGGGGAGACTGGAAATTTTGTCTTCATCTGAATCTGTATGGAGGACTGTGCTTGACTAAAGAGAGAGTGAAAAAGAGAGAGAGAGAAAGTCGTTGTCTTAACTACAAATTTGCATATGATGAAATAAAAGATTTAGCTAACTGGTGGACAATAAAATAAACATATGAGCGAAGATGAGCAAATGGTTGACATATTGAAGGGTTTTTTCACACAAAAAGTTACATTGTGCCTGCATTTACTCACCCTTTAATTTCAAACATGTATACAATTTTTCCTCTGCAGAACACAAAAGAAGATATTTTGAAAAATGTTTCTCACTGGCACCCATTCCCTTGCGTTGGTTTTGTGTCCACAGAACAGAATGAAATGGTTGCCACTGCTGTTCACATACCAACACTCTTCACAATGTTTTCCTTGTGTTATACATTAATCATACAGGTTTGAAACAAGAGGGGAACCTTCTATCTTAAAGGGGAACCAAAGGAAACGCATCAAAACATGGAAAGCCAAACTGTGTATGCCTTACCCTGCAAGAGTCCATCCTTTCACTCTTCAGAGTAAATACAGAGCTCTGAGATTCAGGCTCGTAGTAGGAGGAACCGCTCACTTCTTCTATAATCTATAGGTGAGACATGGAAAAGGCTTGTTAGAGAGTAAGTTTATGTGAATATAAGACATTTTTAAGGAAGTTATTCTGTATTCGGACCTTTCTCCACTCTTCAGCTTGAGTGTTGCTCTGGAAGCCCAAGATGAGCGTGTCTGCTCCGGCCACCACCTTCAGCTCATACTGCATCTTCTTACTGTGCTTGGATTTGTAGACCACGTAGCAGCCCGACAGGTTGAGCTCCAGCAGAGGATGCAGGTCTTTGGCACATTTAAAACACTGCCAGGAAAAAGGCATGAATCTAACACATGGCCGCTTAAACAAAATGTCCTAACAAATTATTCAATCTTACTCAAAGTGTTCCCCTTAACATGTATGAAATGTTTGTTTGTTCTTCTGCTGGATTTGAAAATGTTTCTAGAGCAGTGTAGTCTGGGTTAGGATGTCGCCTTACCAATAGCGAGTTGTGCTTGATAATAAAGAGTTGACGGGTCCACTGGCCCAGCCACTTCTTCCTCCAGAGGTATCCACAGATGCGTGACTCAGGCACGGGTCTTAAGCAGGGTTGAGAAGCGCTCCAGTGGATGTAGTGAGCTCTGTCCTTCACAAAATCCTCATCATCCTCTTCACCATATGACTCGTAGTGACTGCTGTCAGAGTCCACTTTATCTGTGGCAGAGACACAAGGATGTTAGTACTATAAAGGCTTAAGACCAACATGTAGAGTAGCTGATGGTTTATAAAATGTTATATAGTTATTATATAATGAGATTCTTTTTGTCAAGGTTTGTGTCTAGTGTTGTTTTGTTTGTTATTGTGATAGCACATGGCATAGTTTGACAGCTGACCATACGCTCTCATGTCTTGTGTCAGATCGTGGTTCCATGTTAGTTCATTGCAATCTATTTCTCAGTGCCTGGATTCAGTGGTGGTGACTTTATTACTACGTTTTGTCAAGTTAAGTGTTTAACAGCTCCTCTTAGTTTTTGTCTTTGTTCCTCTTCTCCATCTGTGTGATCTTGCCGGGTTTCCCGGTTTAGGATTATCTTGGACTTTGTTTTTGTCTAATAAAGCGTGTCTGTTCCCCCGCAACTGAATTCTGTCTTCCGCTTTCTCGACATGAATTAATAATATCAAATCATATGCATAATATATATTTTTAACTACTATTTGAAAATTGTTTCCACATACTTTTTAAGAACAGAGAGAAATGCTTTGTGCGTATTGTTACCCTGATCTCAGAAATATTAAAAAATGAATAATAAATAAATTATCAATATAATTTGTATCCATGAATTTCAGAATTTACTGAGTAAGAAAGGCAGGTAAAATTCTAAAACACTATGTTTTAATTTCAGATTCAAAATGGCATTTACCTGTACTTGATCATATAAATTAAGCTTTAATGGTTAAGTGTTATGCTATGGAAGTGTTTGACTGATTCTTGAATTTGTTACAAGTAGATTGTCTTATAAATATATGATATGTATTAATTATTATGTTATATATTGTTCTTTGTTATTAACAATAACACAATAAGTAGAAGAGTGAAAAAAAATTCTATCTGTAAAAATACATTTATTTACCATATATAATGAAAGTATCAACACTTTAAACTAAATATAATTCTAATCAAACATCTCTATTAAATCTTTTGTGTTCAAGAGGGAAGTAAATTCATATGTTTGAAAAACAAGAAGGTTAGTAATTGAATGTTGCTGTGATATTTCTAAAAATGTGCATCTCTGTATTAGGTTTTTTGTAAAATGACTCAATATATTTTTGTATATTGACTCAATTGTCACCCCATTATGTTTGATACTGGGTTTTCCAATACCTGACCTATAAAAGTATTAAAAAGTGCTTAACAACTTTAAAGCACAGTGGGAAAAGTATGGTGTAGATTAGAGGTTTTAGAAGAACGAGAGATGTTATTCCACACTGTTTTATTTTAGCTGGTGTTCTGACCTGTGGACTCTCTGTCCGGCACAAACGGCTCGGCCTCTTCATAATCATCCTCCAAACACGGAGGGTGTGAAGGTACAGCAGGACACACAGACTGAAAAAACACATATACACAAAAACAGATGTATTTTTAGAGCAAGGTTAAAACGATGTTATCACACTGGAGCCTAAAATGCTGTGTTATACACGGCCCATGTTAAGCTACTATTGTGAAGTACACAGAACCCATATCTGGACCCTGATCACTAAACCACATTCACATGAGCTGCTCGGAGCAAACCACACATGCTGGAATGAGGACAACAAAGACAGTCGAACAGATGACCTTAACGAAAGTTCTTTTGTTGAAGCTTTCAACCAATAACAGCTTTGCGTTTACAGAAGGACAGAGCGAGAGGTTATGTTTTTAGATGTGCCAGGGTCAGTTGGTTCATGTGTTTATGATGGTGGTGCAGATGGTTGTGGAGGAACACAGCTGAGGGACAATAGCTGTGGTCTCGACTGGGGTCAGTAATTTGTAGTCGGGCACAAGAGCAATAAGAGTGAAACTATAACAAAGGTTTGTGACAGTTCAGAACAGGAAGACAAAGGAACTGTGATTTTTAGGTCTTGAGTTTTATTCAGGTTGAGGTCATTGAACTCATACGTCGCACTCTTTTTTAATGTTCCAACTAAAGCGAGACGTAACGTGTTGACGTAACCTTCTGGAAAGATACGATTATCTGTGGTGCATCATTGATTCTAACGGATGATAATTTTAGCTTAACCTTCTGTTTGAAGAACAGAAAATATTCAATGTAATAGATGAAAGCAGAAATGAAATGATGTGCGTGCCCATATTATTTCGCAAAAGCCAAAAATAAACGTACGTGCTTTTTGTGCTGTTTGGACAGTTGGAAAAATGTGCAAAACTTTGCACACTCCAACGTCAAAACAAATGTCATGAAAACTTTTTGTATGCCTGCTTGCTTCTAACAGTATAAGTTTGGTTCTCTCAACACTTCTCTGTTCGTTTTACAAGCTAAACAATGAAGTTAACAAGTCATTTCAGACATTTCTCTTGTTTTTACCAAATCTAACAGGGAATATTCCTTATCTACATTCCATCCATAACTACAATTTTACAATAATTATACATGTATCCCTTCTCTCTCTCTCTTAGGGGGGTGTGTGGTTGTGTTTGGGCACAGTGTGTTCAGCTATGGAGATCAGATACATAACTGTGAATGAACGATGAAAAGAGCGTTTGTGTGTCCATGAGTGTGTGAGAGACAGAGGGATGTCGAGACATTAATGGGGATGAACGATGATAAGAATCAAGGTTAATTAATATGGTTGAGGATCAAAATAAAGCGTTAAAACCAATATAAGTCTACTAACAGTGATTCATGATTTATTGTAGTATGAGATTTCAAAAAGAAATACTGTAAAACAGCTTAACTAGGCAGACGAGTCTCAGAACATCAATGATGATTTTTATAATGAAAACTAATCCAGATTATTCTGTTATGTTACTTGTTTTTGGTGTTTATCAGAATATGTTTCGTAGAGAAAATGCTACAATACAAACGTATCATTTGCACACATCCAACACAATCAAACAAACAAGTAACTATTTTACGAGTTGGCTTCTTTTGCTAATTTGAATGAATTCATGCCATCTTATTCGTACGTTTTAGTATGATTTGCTTTCACCCCATTGATGTTATGTAATAGATTATTTTTAAATAGATTATTTTAGTAATCATGTTACTAAAAATTAGCCGCCACATAAAATAGTTACCAATTTCTGTGAGATGTAATAAAATGTTCAAGTTCAAGTTAATATCTACAACAATATTTCCACACTCCCATTCTCTCACTCATACTGTAAATAAGAAAAAAAATTAAAGCCAGATTTTTTTTTTGGCTTACTAGGCATCATAACACATCAATGTTGTGGAAACGTATTTACTTTCAACATACTTTCACATGTGCATTATATAAAACAATCACAGTACCAGACGTGGAGGATTTAGGAGTTTTAAAGAGTTGTAGGGGATGTGTCAGATGGAGGAGCTGCATGCTTGCTCAGGCCGTAAAACATTCACTCCACATTCCAGACAAACTTTGTCGAGCCAAGTATCTGTCTTACACAAACTATGATAAAACCCTATAAAAATCCCTTCTGCCGTCATCGAGCAGGGAGAACTTAAAGCCACATTTAGATATACTCGGATATGTGCAGGTCATTTCAACCCTGTCAAACTCGGCTTACTTACTGACCTCATGGAGTGCAGGAGGAACTTATCTTAAAGCTTGTAAAATCCCCGCCACACACACAATTGTACTGAAGGCAAGCTTACATAAGGACTACTGAACTGAATGAAACAAGCCTTTGGTTCAAAAGACCTTTTAAAGGAATACAATGTATAGAAATATCTATGTGTGTATATTGTTATCGCTTTCAAAACAGTAATGTAACCATACAATGGTACATCATGGTATGTATGGTAATACCACAGTATAGAATGATAAGGATGAATTATTACCATAATGATGTTCTGTATCATTAACATTGCACATGATTGATACATGACTCAGAACATGCCCACCCATGGGACTGAGTCTGTCTGGTTGGCATGGAAACCCCACGACTTTGGAGTACACTCGGCGGGTGACCTCATCCCTCCCACACCTCCCAGGAGAACCTCCTTGCACCATCCGACTTCCTTCCCATGTGTGTGGTTGTCCTATCAGTCCATCTCTCTATCACTCCATCACTGTCCCTCTATCACGTACACTATGATAATTATCCTCCCAAACGTCCACTTCCTCTTCGCTCCAGCCCTTCGAGCCAATAGTGAGCCATCGCCGGGTCATTGAGACGGGCCTCCCGCTTAAACATGGCATT
The DNA here is from genome assembly GCA_033220385.1 of Triplophysa yarkandensis. Lineage (NCBI taxonomy): Eukaryota > Metazoa > Chordata > Actinopteri > Cypriniformes > Nemacheilidae > Triplophysa > Triplophysa yarkandensis. Next base: position 19,718,649 of record CM065656.1, read on the forward strand.
TCCTTTCAAAAGATATAGCCCTCCCCCTCACTTCCTCCAACTCAGACAAGCTTTTGATTTTGTTCAGGGTTAAGGAATTGGGTGACTTCCCATTGCATTTAATTGCTGATGTGAAAAGCCCAAGATGGGTTTTTAGAAGATAGCATTGGCATCCGAGTACAGAAAAAACAGAGCAAAAAAAGACAGTGATGTCATTGAAAGAACATTTCATGTGGTGAACTGAGTGTTGTTTTCCAATGAACGTTAAGAGAGAAATTATGTTACAGATCCTACAATTAAATGATATGAATTTATTTCCATAGATATATTGCATAATAAAATGTATTTTTTTAGTTTAGTCTAACTCTCCATAGTTTGTCGATGTGGAATTTTTTTTGACATACTCTTTATAATCTATTAAAGCAGTGGTAAACACCATCAAAACCATTTCAAAGGTTTACCATATTTTTTTTGGTATGTGTTTAGATAACGTGATTATTTTAGTTTATACTCTGTTAACTTCTTATGTTATTTATCAGAAATTTCGAACCCAAATATCATTCTAATTGCATTTATTTGCAGAAAATGAAAATCTAACAGAAAATAAGCTCTGCATTTTTTCAGACATCAAATACTGTTTTTAAGCATTCCAACATTAACATTTGTAGATGTATTTAGGAAAACTTAATTATTTTACATTTGATAACCTTGATTAAATAAATATCAGGGATGTTTCTTTCCAGAGCTGTAAATTGTGAGTTGTAACAAATATGAAGTATAAATATGAAGAAATATGTTTTCTGTTAGGTTAAATGGACTTATTCCTTGTTGTCGAAGCTTGACAGTCATGGTCAATAAAACGTTTGTTCTACCGAATGAGCTGTGTGAACATTCTACAACTCTGTTCCTCCAAATAACACATTTACAACAACATTTAGTCGACTGCTTAAAAAAACAAACATTTTACAATTTTATTTAATTTACTCTCAAACTAAAGCGAAGGGGAATTTAACTTTAGGATTAAACATTAACACTCAGGATTTAGGATTCATTATGAGTTAACAAAGGTTAATCAAATCAGTTAAAGAATAAATTATGTGACAGATACACAAACTACACAAACAACTGCAACATAAATCTCGCACACTCCCTTACATTCTTGCTGTTTTCACAGGAACAAGTTTAGGACAATCAAACTGATCTAATCACAATAATCTAAATTTACCCAATTTACTTTTGTAAGTGCAATAGTTTTATTACAAGCTATTCATGTGTGCAAGTCAAGCAACAAAATGGATTTTATTGTCAAAAATTTGAAATCTGTCATCGGTTATTCAACTCTGTTCATTTCAAATCTGTATGACATTCTTCTGCTGACCACAAAAGGAGATATTATACTTTGTGATACAAAACCAGTGTCAGTGGTTGCTGTTCGATTACTAACATTCTTCAAAATATCTTCCTTCTTATCCTGCAGAAGAAAGAAAATCATACAGGTTTGAAATTTCAAGAAGGCAAGTCAAATACGACAGATTACACTTTAAGAGTGAAGTGTGTCAAGTCCTCTCCAAAATCATGAAATGGTCCAAGATAGAATTTACATCAATCAGAAAAATCGACCTTCACACGGCTTTCTAACTACAAAATCAAACACATCTAACTGCTGTGGTTCCTCAAAAGCAATGAGTGTGTTTCCATCCCGCTTTTAAGTCTTCTTTAGCTCGTCCTCCCCGGTAGTATACATGTGGTTGCCAACTTAAAGTCACTGGTTTTATAGAAGGATTTGAACTTTGACCTCCTGCCTAGCACAAACCCTTGGGTGAGATGAGGGAGAAAGGCCGCAGCGAGGGAAATCTGAAACTGGGAGGCTCACGTCAGGCGGCCACAACACAAGCTCAGGTCCAAGCCCGAGGCTCTGGGCCTCTCAACCACCAGTGTGCAGCCGACTGATCTGCCCTGTTATTATGGCTGTAGAACCAATGTCGCTTAAAATACACATCACAGCGCGAGCGCACACTGTAGCGTGCCCTACCGTATACATTACAACATCATAAAACACCCGCGTTCTAATCTCAGTCTCTGCTTTTCAAGTACTGTATGTATATATTCCTTGCATTTTATTTAATATAATTTATTCATTTATATATACATGTATTACGTTTTTAAACATTACAACAACATCATAAGATTTCATCCTCTACATATACAGAAACTCTTGAGTTTTCAAGGTCATGTTCCAAAATTAACTTTGTGCCACACCTGCTAAAGTAATATTTTTTTTTGTTCTGCCAAATGCTTTAAAGTACATGCTAAACTAGATTCTTTGGTGTCCTCAAAGAATAGTTAAGAGAAATGATTAGACGAGACATTATTTAATGTAACTCCTATAATATTTAACTGAATACACACAGACTTTGAAGAGCATATATATATATATATATATATATATATATATATATATAATATATATATATATATATATATAAAAAGAAGACTGCAGTTCTCGAGATAACATCCATTCACGTAAAGCACCGCCATGACGTCTGGACCTCACTTGTAAAAGCCAGGTGTGCTCATGTTTGTGCCACTGGTACAGAGGATTCTTTCGTCGGGAACTTATCAACAGTTACTAAAGAGAATGAGTGAGCAATGATCAAGTATGTCTGATTAGAACCCTGACATGGTTTGGTACCAAATAGAGGACCCTATTCTGTCTTTTTATCGGACTTAGAACATATGATAGCTAGACTCATCAAACAAAAGACTGAAAGTAATCTTTAGCCATTCTGTACCAATGGGTAACAAAAACACTTCAAATGGCATCATTGTCGATAGCAGTTTACTTGAAATAACACAACGATGATCGAGTTGGAGGTCATACATGTCCGCGACTTAAACGCAATGGCTATCCCCTTATTATTACATTACTTGTTGACAAACTTAAGTTTTACTTTTTTAGAAATAAAAGATGGTTAATTTGGACAGTGAACGCAAGAGTTCAAAGGGACATGTGTGTCAGGGCAAGCAGAGCGATGTGATGATTGACAGGTCAAAGCGGAAGAGAGCTTTTGCAATAGAAGTTTAATTTATTTGTTTTATATAAGTAATATCATCCTTGTTTTATTGTTGTAGCCTCATTACAGTTAACATAATAAACCAAAAACAGTGCAAAATCCAATGATCTATTGAATTTGTTTTTGCTAATTAATGTTCTGTTCCATATATTAAGTGTGTCAGTATAGACATATTTTTATTATTTTATTAAAAGTACATTTTGAATGAATATTTTTCTAATAATAAGTTTCATCTCATAAATAATAATTCATCTAATATATAATAATTCATCTAATTATACAAATGATATCATGCATGTAAGACAGAGGTCTCAACTTCAGGATCTCTAAAGTTTATAATCTGTTATAGACATCAGTGAGAATTGACATCTTTAGTCATCATATACTACAGTTTGACGACATAGTACAGAAAACAAAATCACTCAATCATAAACTTTATTACATTTCTTTAAATTTGATTGAAGCTTGGTATATTATGCCATATTATTTTATTACCATCTTGTTTGATAACCTAATGTTCAGGGGTTGCAAACTTGACTTTTTTTATGCCAAAAAGAGTGCAACTCTTATTTAATTTGTTGTTTTGGAATTTTTTTCTGTTATTTTTTTCTGTTATGCAAGGATTATTTCACATACAGCCATAAAATACATGTAGCCACAAATATATGTAGACATAACACTGCTGTTTTGCTTTAAAATGAATTAAAATTAGTTTTTTATAACTATTTCTTTTAGTTGAGCAACGTTTTTCCAATTTTAATTTACTGCAAATAAATACTTATGTTTGCAGATGTATTCTTAGCCATTCACGGAATGAAACGAAACACAAACCTGTAAATAGCAGGTCAGAAAATGTATTTTTGGAATTGTCTCTTAACTTTTTCCTGTGGCTGTATGTGTTATAACATATGTGTACAAAGAAGAATAGCAGTTACTGTTCCATTTGTTTAAACTGTGCATTCTTACAGTTCCCAAAAAAGTTACTTACCAACTGCTAATTAATTTACTCCCTTATTTACTTACATTTGTTGTTTGGCATGTGTTACTTTCTATGGCACTAGAGAAAAATGTCACAATAATCTACAGTGAGGGTTAAGTCACACCAGTTGTTACTTGAAAGTGATATTAATACACAAACATTTGGTTGCCTTCTTTTCCAAAATAATGAAACTGTAGTGGTTTCTGGAGTATTTTGTTTTTTTTTATACCATGAATCCCGAAGAGAAGAAAAACTATCTTTTGATAACTTCTTGTCCTCACATACACAATACATAAACATAGAGCTTGAGGCACAGTTGTTTGTGCCTATGTGTCTGGAATCTGCAAGGGATACAGAATTCAAGCAGTGCCCCCACACACAGTGCACAAACTCTCACCGCATTTCCTGTGAATGGACATTTTGACCCTTATCATATAAAAATTGAAGAGCTAGAATGAAAAAACCCCGCCATTGTTCCCTGTGGATGCAAATGGTTACATGCAAAATAGTACTCTCATGTCTTTGTTATATGTTCCATTGATATATTTCGCTTTGGTATATTTTGCTTTTTAAGTCTCTTTGGATAAAATTGCTGCTAAATGCCTAGAATGTAAATGATATATTTGGAGGTCATAAAATGTATGTTTGGTAGTCTTACCAGGTCAGGAAATCTATCAGTATGTTTTATTAAATGATAATCATAGTGGAGATGGAGAGGTGAACTCACGGCAGGTTGCAGCCATTCAGTAGAGGAGGATGAAAGAAGTTCTTCTTCGGTTTCAGCCGTGTTGCATTCCCTGAGATCAGCGGGGCTTCCGGAGGGACAGTTCATAATCATGTACTCTGCATCTTCAGCTAAATAAAGCACACAAACATCCCATAAACATTAAAAGGGCATAGCCTTGGAAAACAGTGTTTTGCCTGCTGTTTAAATAATCAGAAAACAAGGCCTGCATCACACTCAGCAACCTTGATATCTGCTTACCATGGGCATGATGTCATTTTTAGATCAATGTCTTTTAAGGTCTTTGCCACTTAATGTTACTGAACTGTGGTTGAGAAAATGTAAGCCTTTTTTTAAGAAAACCTAACCACAAAGTTTAAGGCAAAAAGAAGGACATTTACTTTAGTTTATTTAAGGCAAAATGGTTCAGCCAACCCAATTTACGGAATAATATCTTATATATTTAGTCAGGTAAGGATACACGGTTGGTTTTCCAGACAGGGTTTAGACATTAGACAACAAATTCTGCAATGAGAGATGTTGAAATATATCCCTTTAGCACAACACAATAGAAGATATTTTAAAGAAAGTTGGTGACCTAAAAGTTGTGGCACCCATTCACATCTATTGTATGGACACAATGGGTGCAAGTTACCACCATTCTTCAAAATATCCTCTCAAGTATTCAGTGGAAGAAAGAATTCATACTGGTTTCCAATTAACAAGAGGGGGAGTAAATGATGACACAATATTCAGTTTAGGGTGAATTATCCCTTAAACTCTGAATACAGCTGGCAACTAACTATAACTTCATTATTCCTTTCATTTTAATACCATTACCTTCATAATTTTACATGCTGCAGTACAAGTTGTGTAACTCAAAACCCATCAAACTCCAACTCTTAAATACCTACAGGAAGACCAATCAACAAAATAATCTTTGTTTTCATCTGATGATAAATCAGAATGAAAATGGTCAAATAAAATGAGACGGTGGTTCACAACAAGCATAAACTCTGCTGACAGCATCACAGTTTACTGCGTACCCGCCGTGATGCTGCACAGTCCAGACATGGCTTTGTCCCACAGACATGAGGTCACAGTCCGGACACAGAGAAGCTTGATTTCTTCTAACAGAGGAATTTACAAGCCAGAGAGAATGAGGAAAGTGGCGGACATTGAATTTTAACATCTGTCCCTCGTAACCTCTCCATGACCCTAAACTGACTCCTTTATACAGAACTGTTCGGCAAATGCCTACTGATAAATCTGTGCACCTGCAAGTGAAAATGAAATGCATTCATGCAATAACATATATATATATTTATTAGATAGTATATACTTTTAATACTAACCGTTAAAGTCTGGAAATACAATAAAATAGGCTTGAATATAATTAGTGATAAAAATCTATTTTGTATAAGCACAGAACATCATGAAGTATAATTGTAAGTGGACAGTAAACCTACAGTGGACATCTCATAAACTGTATATATACACTGCAATATAATTGAAACCAGTGAGAATAAATTGGTTACCTGGTGTGTCTTTGTTGTCCTGAAGTTTAGAGAGCAGCTCGGAGATGGATTTTTTCTGAGCCTGAGCGATATAGCTGAGATTTTCACTGTCCAGGACCAACAGGAACGCCTGCAGGTCCGAAACCAGCCGGGCCAGGACTACAAACATGAAAAAAGAAAGCAAAAAACAGTCTTAAAATATGGCAAAAAGTATATTAAAGTGATTATTCCTCCTACAGTAAAAATCTGTCAACCTTTACTTAAACACCTGTATGACTTCTTTCTTCTGCAGAACTCTAAAGAAGATATTCAGAAGAAAGTTAGCAATCAAACCGCAGTGGTATCTATTCTTTTCTTTTTATGTGACACAAATAGGGTGCTTGTTCTTCACATTCTTCAAAATATTTTCTTCTGTGTTTTGCAGGAAAAAGAAAGTCATACAGGTCTTAAATGACAGGTAGTTGAGTAAAAGATAATTTTCGGAGACTTTGAGGTTATATGCATGCAATTAAGTTTATAACTTATAATTTTAAACCTAATATAAATAAAACTGAATGAACTGAAAGGGCTCATTGAACTCTATGACTTTCTTTTGCCGAGCACAAAATATATTTTGAAGAAAGTTGGAAAGCAAACGACACTGATCCCCCATTGTCACGACAAAAACCACTGAGACATTCACACATCAAAGTATTTAAATAATAAAAATATATTAATAATAATCTCTGATGACATACCTTTTATTTATTAGTGAATTATCACTTTATATCAGTGTTTTTAGTGTTTTGCATTTTTATTCTTATGCGACTTTGTAACAAGAATAGAGTGCATTCCTGCCGGCAATTCATTTATTTTCTTAGGCTTCACAAGCTTTACAAATGTGGTCATATACGTGAAAAAAAGAAAGTGACCTGACATACTCAGAATTAGTGCTCAGCATTTAACCCATCCAAAGTGCACACACACAGAAGTGAACACACACACAACCCGTGAACACACACACCAACCGTGAACACACACAGTTGTTAACATACACAGCAGTGAACACACACAGAAGTGAACACACACACAACCCGTGAACACACACACCAACCAGTGAACACACACACAGTAGTAAACATACACAGCAGTGAACACACACACCACCAGTGAACACACACAGTAGTTAACATACACAGCATTGAACACAGACACCAACCGTGAACACACTGTAGTGAACATACACAGCAGTGAACACACACACCAGCCGTGAACACACACAGTAGTGAACATCCACAGCTGTGAACACACACACCACCTGTGAACACACACACACACACACACCAGTGAACACACACAGTAGTGAACATACACAGCAGTGAACAAACACACCAACCGGGAACACACACACAGCAGTGAACACACACATACAGCAGTGCACACACAGCAGTGAACACATACACACCAACCGTGAACACACACACACACACACACACACACACACACACACACACACACACACACACACACACACACACACACACACACACACACACACACACAGTAGTGAACACACAAACATGTGAACACACACACACACACACACACACACACACATACACACACACACACACACACAGCAGTGAACACACACAACCGTGAACACACACACCAACCTTGAACACACATCAACCGTGAACAAACACAGTAGTGAACACAAACACAGCAGTAAACACACACAGCAGTGAACACACACACACACACACACACACACACACACACACACACACACACACACACACACACACACACACACACACACCAACCGTGAACACCCACACAGTAGTGAACACACACACACACACACACACACACACACACACACACACACACACACACACACACACACACACACACACACACACACACACACACACACACACACACACAGCAGTGAACACACACAGCAGTGCACACACACAGCAGTGAACACACACACACACACACACACACACACACACACACACACACACACACACACACACACACACACACACACACACACACACACCAACCGTGAACACCCACACAGTAGTGAACACACAAACACGTGAACACACACCCGGAGCAGTGGGCAGCCATTTAAGTTGCAGCACCCAGGGAGCAGTTGGGGGTTATGTGACTTGCTCAAGGCCACTTAAGTCATGATTTTGCCAGTCAGAGACTTAAACCCACATGCCTAGCGTTTGTATTCAAACTCTCTTATCACTAGGTCATGACTTCCCCAATATGTCTCATCTGCCCTAATTTCAATAATAATGTTTGTGTACAACAATTCTTTGTCCTAAAAGCCTGAAACTGAAACAGACCTGCTGGCTTTCAATGAATCTGTGATATCTAGTGACTGGTGTGGGTCAAGAGGTCTCTACCTGTTGTATAATGTTTTAAAGAGCAGCTTGCTCTCGGTCGGCCCTTATTATGTTTCCTCCAGACAAACAGACCACTGTTTAAACCCTTAACACAGTTAACATACAGAGACCCTTCACATTGTGTACATTACACACCATGAGAGGGTCTTTGTAAAGCAGTCAATCCCCTTTTCTCTATCTCTGTCTTTCTCAAATCATCTCACACACTCCCTATCGCCCTATCTATTCATTATTGATGTTATTCATTTTGCTAATACCTTGGCATAACAATCTGAACAAACCTCTGTAGCTGTTCTTGACATTTTTTTAAATCCAGTCCATCTCTAATTTGTCTATACTATAGTTTGTTAGGGTCAGGGTAAAAAACCCCATCTCATTTCCTTTCACCTTCGTTGAAAACAGGGGGTGAAACATAATGTCAGCAAGTCAGAAACAACACAGCCTTAAGATTTCTCCTGAAAGCTCAACACAAGCCAGCTGTTGTGGTCGGGCTGAATGGTCGTTTTCAAAAGAACCCACAGAAGGACCTGCACGTAGAGCTGATGATTCCAAACTTACTTTCAATGTATAACAGTTTCATGGCCACCATTGTAGCCCATGTGTCTTAAGTGCCAATAAATATAATATGTTTTTCTTTCTTGTCATTTAAATTGAACAATTTTCTTCTTTTTCTTCTAAAGATCGCAAAAGAAGATATTTTGAAGATGTTAACCGAACAGCGTCAGCAGCTTCCAAGCCAAACCAAAAAAAGCCATCATTGTTAGATTACCAACATTCTGAGAAATATCCTCTGTGTTATGCGGAATAAAGATACATACAGTAGGGTGAGAATTTTGAGAATTTTAGTTTTTTGATGAACTATCATTTAAAGAGACTGTCCAACTATTTATGATTTTGCATTGTAATGAAAAAGGAAAGATGATGAAATATCCATACCCAAATTCCTGTTCCAATAAGAAACTACATCAAGACATAAACCTTGTACCTGTTACATTTACTTGTAAAATCATTTGATTTTAAAGTCAAATTCATACACAAACATTTATATTTATATGAAAATGGTGAAATTGTTGAGCCACTTGTTCAACTGTTTCTTGATCCTCTTTTATCTTGACTGTTTATTTTCTTCTTGTCTCGTATGGTACGACATCAAAAATCACTCCAGAAGAATGGTACCAAGATTAAACACTTTTTAACATCACTGTTCTCCGGTACATCAGAGACAAAGGCCCAGTGTAAACCTCGCTTCTTATCTGACACGGAGCTTTTATCATTTGCCAGAGGAACAGTGTGTTGAATCAAACAGGTCCTGTTCTCTTTAACTTTAGTGTTTAAGAATCCTAACTTTCAAAGTAACAGTCGGACAATGGAACATCACAAGCTTTGAGTATAAAATACCTTTTTTATGTTACATTTAAAAGGAACACAATCGCTGTCACATTTTCCAAATTCAAAATATTTGAGCATCTCAACTGTGTCCCATTCTATTCTCAGCCCAAATCTCGTGTCTATAGGGCGCTCGGGTGGTTTGGGGCTCTGGCTGCGGCTACGTGTCCCGGGAGCAAACATCTGCATTCCCATGGGTTTACAGAGGGTCATTGGTGAATACTGGTAGACATTTGACCATGCTTCTGCAACGCTCCTTTCAAACATAAGAAAAAAGCCTGGAGGATCCAGGAAATCCTGCCACAATAATGAAATGTGGCTAACTACTTATGATTGAGGATCCAGTTCAAAACTATAAAAACCCTGAATGAGGCCTTGTGAAAAGCTTGGGTTGACATGTAAGAAGGCAATCTGAGACCTGTGGATGTTTATGTCATTTCTGTGTAGCTCGACTAACAGAGAAGGATGCATTCGAGCATGTGTGCACACAAAAGCGATTAAATGTGTATGCTTAGTAGAATGCATCGGATGAATGATTAAATTCATAAATAAAGTTGAAAGATCACAGTTAAACACGAAACATAGGGTTGTAACAGGGACGCCAAACGCCACTTTCATGTCCATTCCAGAACCCTCGGTGCAGAAAGGTTGGAGATGTCTGTTTTCATTTATAACACACAATGACCTTCAGACGTGACAGAGTTGGCATTGCAGTGCTAACAGTAAAGTCATTATGCAAACAGAGCTTTAAACACATGTCAATGGCTGACTGAGGAGGATGATCGTTCTCAAGGTCCTCGGTCCACACACTACTATACCTTCAACTCAACTCCTTTTTATTTTGACAGATTTCTTTTCACGAGTAGATGGTCATCTTTAACATTTCCTTGACATTGCTGTTTATGTGATGAGTCACAAACATAAGTTGAGTTGGTGTTTTTGTAATAGTGAAGTCCTTTGAGTGACATGACTTCTAAAATGAGAATTGGGGTAGTGGAAGCTTGTAAATACATGAAGATCTTTTAATAAAAGAAGTGTCCGTGTTCCAGATAACTCATTCATGTATAAACTAGCCATTACCGGAAATACATTTCGATCTTGTAAAAATAGGAGTTCACCCAAGACTGAATGACCCGAGAATGAATTACTCTCTATTTGTTCCGAAAATGTATATATTTCTTTGATTGGATAAACCCTGACAAAGATATTTGGAAGAATGCTTGCATCCAAGCAGTTCTTAAATTGGCAAGGAGAGTTAATACCCCAGCAGAATTTTTCGCAGTCCTGCAATCCTCAAAATATCTAATTATGCGTTTAACGGACAAAATAAATACAAAATAAAATCTCCCTGCCGGTCAATCGGGTGGGTTTGGATACAACCATTTATCAACGTATCTTTCTTTGTGTCCACAGGAAAAAAATGTAAAAAGATTTGGAACAACTTAAAGTGAAGCAGATGATGACCCAAAATGTTATTTTGGGTGAACTAAAATACACTGAAATCGGCTGAAATCTGTCCACTCTGTTTTGCCCATGACATTTAGGTTTAAGAAAACACTTTTTTTTACTGTAAAGGCCATTTATGACATCAGGCTACAGCACATGGTATGCATGGCGTAGGACCAACGCAGAAGTTAAACCGGGATCGACGCGTATGTTTCAAAATGTAAACAACATTATTGATCCCCATAAAACCCTGTTGTTGGGTGAACATCAATCCAAAACACATGAACATTTTTTCATTTCTAACTGTTCAAGGTTTCACTTGTTTGTATACACAAAGTAAAAGTCATAAAAGGGTTCTTGTCTCAGGTTCAGACGCCCATGAACTGGTGGCAAACGTCTGATTCACCATACTTAGTCTGGGTCACCATACTTGGCCGTATGTCACGTCACTTCTTTCCCTTCTCTTATGCACGAGCCACTTTTTTTGAGACCCTTTCAGCGAGTTCAAAGTTGTCATCTGATTGGTTGAATTTCACAGGATTTCCAGGAAAAGTGCTGTCGTGTCAACATTGGTTGAAATAATTATTCATCAAGATCAACTGAACGCTTAGTTCTAAACATTAACACAACAATGGTAAAACTTTTGACACGTTTTCGAATGAAAAGGCGTTCTGTTACTGTTGAGCCAATTCTATGCTTCTAAACATGATGCGATACAAAACCAAATATGATTGGTTGTACCACCTGTCAAACATGTGATCTATCGGGCCTCTGGCATGATCTTGCCATTTTTATCGCATATGCTCCCTATATTTAACCTGTGCAACCTCAAAATATATTTGTGAGCATTTGTGCGAATGCACCTGTTGTCATTACTGTACAGAACACACTAATAACTGCACAACAGTACGTACGTATTGTGAGATACAGCGACCACCCCGGCCATTTACAGACAACGTCTGCTACTTTACAGAGTTTTTCTATGTAAACCCACACTGCTTTCAGCTTTCCTGTGCATCTCTTTTGCAGCGCCTTAAGCATCAGAATTTTGATGGTTTGTGATGGAAGTAGTACTTTGGGCATCTCTTACACATGTGCATTTAAAGGGATAGTCCACCTACAATAAAAAATCTGTTATCATTTACTCACATTCGAGTTGTTCCAAATCTGCATACATTTCTTTGTTATGTGAAAGATATTTAGAAGTATGTGCATAACCAGATAGTTCTTGGACCCTTTTGACCACCATTGTAGGAAAAATTCCAAGAAGTTACATTTCTTTCACAAAGCTGGTTTCAAATGCATTTTTTTATGATTCATCATTGTGGATTTAAAAAAAATCTATGCTGGTGGGATAAGTAAGTTGTAACACAGCTTTTAACAATCTTACAAAAATAACACAACTATCATCTTACTGTATTGTAAATATCTTCGATTTCATTATTTGTCTATTGAACCTTCCCTTTCTAAAACATCCCCTAATGACAACAGAGGAAGATAAAAAATAACATTTATTCAGCATTATAAATCTGTTTTGGATCAACGTCAACAAACGAGTCATCTTCGCAGTTCTACTGCCTGAATGAATTCAATGTGATCTTGTGTTTTAGTAAGTCGATGAATGAAATGTGCCGGGTCATCATATGTTCCCAAACACAACACAGCGGCTCCATTCACACTCATGCAAACCAGCGGCAAGCACTTCTGCGAGGGGGCGACACCACTTTCTACATTTGATTCATTAGAAAAACGATTGCCCTGAGGTGCATGGGCGTCCTCAACATTTCGGAAATACCACGGACACCCACCGCGTGTGTTTGTGTTGGTGAGGACACAGAGGAACGTTTTGCTTTCCCTGCCTATGCGCTTCAAAGGGGGGATTAACCTCTCGTCAACTGATCTGACCCGATGACTCTTTTGTCTCGTACAACACAAAGTCTGTATGAAGAATGGATGAATGACAGCAGAGGTTTGGAGTGGCAAAAGTTGGTCGACTAACTTAAGATGCCCTTTCCTTCTGATGCCTTTCGACTGGCACTGTGTTCAGAAAAGGAACAAACAAAAATGAATTCACACAAACTGGCATCAAAACATGTTCAAGTGACAGCCGATGCAAAATTCAAGTGATCCGCACTCTTATGTTTAACCGGAAACTACAAACAGTGTAAATAGAATCAAGTGAGATGATCCTGTAGTTTAATGTTTGATTCCAGAGAATGTTCTTACTTAACTCTATAGCTTGTGTCTGCCAAATGCATACATATCATAAATGTAAAACAGATGAACGGGGTGTGTGTGGCGATTGACAATCAAATCCAAATCCAACAAATGAATCCAATCTGCTGGAAGTCTTTGATGAAGAAATGCGACCACCAAACTCATTTAAGCTTCACGGCTGTTTTAAAAGAAACATCGGCTCGGCGGGCCCAGGAGCAACGTAAGGGAAGAAATGTTACGCAATTTCTTACGGAGGAGCAGAGAAAGTGTGTAGGTGCTGATCTGGAAAATGCTACATTAATGCCAAATCTGTATGCATTTGTTTATTCTGAGAGAGAAAGATATTTTGAAGAATGTATACAACCGAACGGTTGGACAGGGTTTTTATTTATTTTTTTATAGAAGATAAGTTTTGAGTAATGTATGACAGCAACAGCACTTTTGTTGTTGTTTTCCTACTATGGTTTGGTTGTATACATTCTTCCAAATCTCTTCTCCCTATTCAACCAAAGAAAGATAATACAGGTTCGGAATGACTGGAGAGTGAGTAATTCATGACAGAATTGTGTCAGGAATGGGGATGGATGGTGATGAAGGAGAGAACCCAAATGCAGGCGTGATACAAGGAACGACAAGACTTTAATTCACAAAAAACCAGAAAACAAAAACCCACGATGGGGAAAACAGTATACTAAACACAATAACAAGGGCAAACAAAAGACTTCCCACGAGGGGGATGGGAGGGGGGGGAACAAAATGTCCAAACCGATGGGGACGAGACAAGGGTGTGACAGGGGGAGTCCTAGGGGCTTGAGTCCGTGCGGGCTTAGGGCTGGGTTTGGGCACCCGAGTTCTTGCCCGCACTGATGCCCCCGAGGGCGCTGAAGCGGCGGAAAATGCCGGCTGTACCGGCGCTGGAGCGGCGTGGAATGCCGGCTGTACCGGCGCTGGAGCGGCGTGGAATGCCGGCTGTACCGGCGCTGGAGCGGCGTGGAATGCCGGCTGTACCGGCGCTGGAGCGGCGTGGAATGCCGGCTGTACCGGCGCTGGAGCGGCGTGGAATGCCGGCTGTAACGGCGCTGGAGCCGCGTGGAATGCCGGCTGTAACGGCGCTGGAGCCGCGTGGAATGCCGGCTGTAACGGCGCTGGAGCCGCGTGGAATGCCGGCTGTAACGGCGCTGGAGCCGCGTGGAATGCCGGCTGTAACGGCGCTGGAGCCGCGTGGAATGCCGGCTGTAACGGCGCTGGAGCCGCGTGGAATGCCGGCTGTAACGGCGCTGGAGCCGCGTGGAATGCCGGCTGTAACGGCGCTGGAGCCGCGTGGAATGCCGGCTGTAACGGCGCTGGAGCCGCGTGGAATGCCGGCTGTAACGGCGCTGGAGCCGCGTGGAATGCCGGCTGTAACGGCGCTGGAGCCGCGTGGAATGCCGGCTGTAACGGCGCTGGGACAGGACTTGGATCCGGGACAGGACTTGGATCCGACGTCGGGACAAGACTTGGATCCGGGACAGGACTTGGATCCGACGTCGGGACAGGACTTGGATCCGGGACAGGACTTGGATCCGACGTCGGGACAGGACTTGGATCCGGGACAGGACTTGGATCCGACGTCGGGACAGGACTTGGATCCGGGACAGGACTTGGATCCGACGTCGGGACAGGACTTGGATCCGGGACAGGACTTGGATCCGACGTCGGGACAGGACTTGGATCCGGGACAGGACTTGGATCCGACGTCGGGACAGGACTTGGATCCGGGACAGGACTTGGATCCGACGTCGGGACAGGACTTGGATCCGGGACAGGACTTGGATCCGACGTCGGGACAGGACTTGGATCCGGGACAGGACTTGGATCCGACGTCGGGACAGGACTTGGATCCGGGACAGGACTTGGATCCGACGTCGGGACAGGACTTGGATCCGGGACAGGACTTGGATCCGACGTCGGGACAGGACTTGGATCCGGGACAGGACTTGGATCCGACGTCGGGACAGGACTTGGATCCGGGACAGGACTTGGATCCGACCCCGGGACAGGACTTGCATCCGGGACCGGCGCTGCGACCTGGACCCGCCGCTTCTTCCTCTTCGAGCGGCGGGTGACAGTAGAGGTTGCAGGAGGGGGCGGGACCAGTTCGGCCCCCGAAGACTCAGACGGAGAGTCCCAGGACTGTCTCCTGGGACGTCTCCCCCGGATTGAGACAGGAGGATTGACAGGAGGACCGACAGGGAGAGTGGGGTTGGCTGGGCTGGAGCAGTGAGGAGCTGAGTCCCCCAAAGTGACCGTGGCCAGGACGCAATCCTCCGGGACCGTGGCCAGCGGGCTGGAACCCCAGGTTGGAGCTGCTGGCCACGGGTCATCCCGGTTGATCACGTACCTGACCGCGTCCTCAAGATAGAGGTGACTCAGCATCCTGACCTCGCTGGGCTTGAGGGGTGTGGCGAGGCAGCAGTTTAGGATCCCCAACATCTCCCTGTCGGAAAAAACTGTCTCCTGCGCCGCCGTCACAAACTCCTGGAGGAACTCCAATATGCCCCGATTCCCCTGCCGGAGCCCAAGTAGGAGGCGAGCTTGGCGGGTACGAACCGGGCAGGGACCCAGCTTCCACACACCTGCTGGGTTCATTTGTGGTCGCTGCATTCTGTCAGGAACGGGGATGGATGGTGATGAAGGAGAGAACCCAAATGCAGGCGTGATACAAGGAACGACAAGACTTTAATTCACAAAAAACCAGAAAACAAAAACCCACGATGGGGAAAACAGTATACTAAACACAATAACAAGGGCAAACAAAAGACTTCCCACGAGGGGGCACAAAACAAGGTAATATTAATATAACTAAAACAAGGCAAAACAGGGACAATCCAAACAGGAACATGAAACAATAACAAGACCGTAACACGAACAAGGATTCAGGGACAAGATCATGAACACATGTAACAAACGTAACAAGCATAATGCAGCGACACAGGACAGAAAACACAAGGGCTTTATATAGGGAAACATAACAAGGGATAACGACACGAGGCAGGTGTGGGGAATGAAACACTGATGGGAAGCTAGACGGGATACCAAGGGGGCGGGGTCAAGAGATGAGACAAGAGAGCACATGGCATGTCATAACTAAACAATGCCATGTGACACTCACACAACACAGGTCTGCCATGACTCTGCCAAAAACAGGAAAAACATGACCAAGATAGGCAGAATCATGACAGAATTGAGTTTTTTGGACGAACCGTCTTTTTAAAATGTTAAAGGAAATGTAGTTAATAATATTGAGTATTTTTTCGGTCCCGTTGTGTGGAAAATTTGTATTCAAAAGTCAGCAAAACAAAACCGAATCGACCCAACCGTTAAGGACATCTTAATTTTGTAAAATCAATATTATGAAATCCTTTTTGTTGTTGTAATATTTACATTAAGTTGCTTTTTGTTAGTGTTGGTAAATGCATACGCCAACATTAGCTAACAATTTAGTTTAATGTTGGTTAACATCGCTACAGCTATTTATGTTGATTTAAAAAATGCTTCATTTGAATGTGTTCATCTGAGTTAATACATTAAAGGTCCTGTTCTTCGGGATTCCATATTTCAAACTTTAATGAGTGTATAATGGTGTTGTTAGAGTATAAATAATATCTGTAAAATCGTAAAACTCAAACTTTAATGCCAAGCGAGATATTATATTTAACAGAAATTACTAACATAAAATGGTCGGTTTGGACTACATCCTTCTACTTCCTGCATAAGTGACATCACTATCACGATTAACCTCCGCCCACAGGGGGGGCGTGGTCTTGTTGCGCTCCCACGGAGAGGACAAACAGTTGTGTTCACAGACTGTGTTTGTCGACATTTTGTTGAAAAGCTGTTACTTTCATCCTGGACCACAACCGGTAAGTGTATTTTAATTTTTAAGTTTGTGCGTTTAACAGTTTCTGAATCTTATTGCACAAAGGGCAACACTGTCTAGCTTTGTTAACTAGATGGTAATTGAAACTAATTAACTGTAGTAATTTGATCAGACACCATCAATTGTTGATGTTGGTTGTGATTAGTTTAATCATTAATTGTTTATATGTATTGGTAATTGTTAAAACACATGCGGGTTTAGATCAGGGTTAAGTTTAGCTACATACACGAGAATAGTTGTTTTAAGTTTAAGCGTATGCAAACCTCATGCTTGCGCAAGTCCTACTCGATCCTCTTCATCTTTGTTCTCCGGTTCTGATACCGGATGAAATTGATGAAATGAAAGACATGTTTACAATAACACTGAGCGCATGTATCTCCACGTTATGTTTAGAGGCGTGATTTTTCCAGGCAACGTGCGCTTAACTGCTGTCGAATCACAACACATGACCGCTGGCAAAATCAGAGATTATTACGTATTTCTGAAGGCGGGACTACATCAGAACTGGTATGTTATTTTATGATAGGTAAAATCGTTATACAGATGAGTGAATTATGTGATAAATACCTGATATTTTTACATGCGAAACATTAACACATATTATATTACGCACAAAACACGAAAAACTGGACCTTTAAGTAATTGTTTACGTACAACTTCATTCACTTTTCACAAAGTTTGATTCAAACTTCTCTTGGGGAGTAAAATAATGAAGTCAATGAAATGTCCCCGGTTCGATAGATAAGCAAGTGTGTGTCTGCCGAACATTATCCATACGGCCCACCGGGTTTCTGGAAGTCTTTCTTTGCTTCGTCTTAACATTTCTCCTTCAGTCAAACAATGCAAGAAATCTCTTCTGAGATTCGACTCGTGTCAGTCCTATTAAAGACATTCCACAACAACGAAACAATGTACACGTCTATAACATAACTGTGATGATGAACACTGGGATACATCGCTGTCAATGTTCAGGCATCACATTTACATTTACATTTATTCATTTAGCAGACGCTTTATCCAAAGTGACTTACAGTGTTATACAGCTGTCAATCATCACTGTAGAGTAAACAGAGGTAAGATGTCTTCAAGAACACTTCAGTTATTATCTGCTGACTCTGGGATTCGAACCAACAACCTTCTGATCAAACTCCTTAACCAGAACTCAACTCTTTATAATGTGTTAGCTGCACTGTTATAAATTAAACATTATAAATAAATAATTAGAAGAATAAATTAAAAGTCAAAACATGTGCTTTAGAATGTAATGTATATAAAATAATCACAAATAAATAATTTCTTAATGCAAACAAAATTGAAATTCACTCTCTTAAATACTCATAAGCAATGTCCTGACACTCAAAAAAAAAAAAAAAAAAAAAAAAAAAATATATATATATATATATATATATATATATATATATATATGAAATAAGAAATAAAGTGAAAATATATAGATAAATAAATATAAATAAAAGATGAATTTTTCCCCCATAGACACTGCTGTAAAATCTTTACCTTTCTGTTTGTCCATCACTGGAAACTCTCAAAGCTTCCAGATGAAATATTTCTGCAGTTCATCGCTGTTTGTTCCTGGATCTGTTTGAGAATGTTTGAGGTTAATGCGAGAAATGTGAATGACAGACGAAGATTTGAGCGCAAGTGTGTCAAGACATCTCAGAACTCAACAGGACTGGAAACTCTCCGCCTCCGCCGGCGGAATCACAGCGCGACTCAACAGCGACACACAGTGGAGGATTTCAGAAGCGACGCCATCAGTGGACAGAGACTGCAATGACCTTTAACAAAGGTTCAATTCATCTTTACATTGACATCTTCAAAACTTTCAATGTATGCATTTACACACCAATACAAGTATGTGTCGAGTATATAAATATAGATTTTGTGAAAAGTATTTTGGATATAAAATATGTTGGATTATTCCTGTATAATTGATTTAAATAGGAACTTTGTTATTGGAATGTTTTCATGTATAGAATGATCTGTGCATCTGGTAAAACACTCTCAATCAAACATTCATGTTTTGGTACAATGTTTACAAATTTAACATACATATTTATTTTTACTTTTTTGTTTCCTATGTTACTTGTAGAGTCTGTTACAATAAATCTCATTCGGATTCGGATTCTTTATAAACATTAGTAAACGGACACAATTAACTGTTAATGTTAAATAAAGAAGTATTGATTGAAAAGTATATTATTTTAAGAAGTTATTTCTTTGAAGCTAACCAGGATAATAACTTCTATTCACTTGTGAAATCATAACCACATACACATCCTTTAGTAAATTCAGTTTATTTTTACATTCATCGCACTTCCACGTAAAAAAAGAAAATGGGAAAGCACTGATCGTGAACCTGTGATTCTGTATATAAGCATGTGAATATGAGTATGTGTTTATCCATCACATTTTTATCATCACATGAAAAGCATCAGCAGTATGTACTGTATATGTAAGCATGTATATCTCTGTATAAGTCCTTTAAGTGAGAATACATGAGTGCTTTGAAATCTGGTCATAAGTGCTTTTCTGCCAAACATAAAAAAATACTGGAAGTAAACATGCGTGCTATGACTTTTAAAGCCACAAAGATTATCAGACCATAAAACACATTTAAAGCTGTCACTGAAAGTCTTACATTTAAATGACCAAATGAAATTCATTAGGATTGATGTGTTTTTATGTTCGAGTCGTGTGATGTAAAACTACATTGAGCTTCTTACAACAGATTTTAAACAGCAGAAGTGTAAGGCATTAAAATGAATGTTGGTGTTACAGGACTGGTGTCACATTTTCACGTTTCAGATTATTGTATTCCAGGAGTCAATAGCTGGCATAATTCTAGTAAAACAATTCAGCATTTTAATACTGACCAGCTCTCTTTTGAACACATTTAAAATTCGCATTTGTGTAAGTTAGTACGTGTGTTAATTTTTATTATTTAATATTTTCTCTCTGTTGTGATGCACAGAAACTCGAGGTACAACACATGAACTCTATCTGAGTGTTTCGAACAAGCAATATTACGTTTTAGAATCCGTGTGACTATCTAGATTCTTCGTTTTAAAAAGCCAAATAGTGCGAGATTTCATGAGTTATTCACAGGAAATCCTTTCAACGATAGCTTTTGCTATTTTGCTCGATCATGACAGACAATCTGTTTTCTTATGCCTATTCAGGGTCAGTGAATGATGACAGAATTTTCATTTTTGGGCCAGCTATAAATAATTCACGATAGTTCACCCAAGAATAATAAACCCTTTTATCCTTCCTAACTGTATGACATTCTTTCTGCTGCACAACATAAAAGAAGATATTTTGAAAAATGCCGGTAAATAACACCTATGGTCTCTTTTGAAGTCAATAGGCACCATTGGCCAACTGACACTCACATTATTCAAAATATATTCTTTTGCGTTGAGTAAAATAAAGTTTTACTCTGAAATGAGAAAATATTAAACAAACCATGACTAGATTTTCACTTTAAGAAAAGTTTTTAAACTTCCCGCACAATTTCATATTATAAATAAAGAATGAATCAACTCAAGGCAAAAACTTTCAAATCAAACCATCAGATGCTAACATCTGCAGCCCTCTATAACTTATCCTTATCCTATAGAACAGGAACACTATACAAATCTTCACCAATCAAGAAGAAAATAGGAAAGAACCAAAATGGTAAAGGTGCTTTAAAAGGCCATAGCAGCAAATGGGAGAATGGGAGGAAAAAGTCAAGGAAAGACTTGGATCAATACATTCTGTGGTTTTGATCACACACACACACACTATTCACCATCAATCATCATTAATGGAAAAGAAGATAAAACATTTGCCATGCAGTTTTTCATATGTGTCATATCTAACATTCTGTAAATCCTTAAAACATACAGTAGCTTTCTTTGGAACAGCAAACTCGGACCCCGGTATCATCAGTTGTTGCCATGGAAATTGTTGCCATATCGTACAGATACTGTAAGTGCACAATGCATGTGATGTGAAGGGAATGAGGTTGTGCAATATGTGCTTCGAAAGACTTTGAGTCTGTGGTATGAATGTCTAAACCCTCGGCTTAATTTACTTAAAGTGATAGTTCATCCAAACATGAAAATTGTGTCATAATGTACTCATCCTCTTTACATACCTGTATGACTTCTTACGCATAACACAAGTGAAACCTTTTCACAAACATAACCAAACGTTCTTCAAAATATCTTCTCTTGTATTCTCTAAAAGAAAGAAAATCCTACAGGTTTGAAATAACAAGAGGGTGAGTAGATGATTTCTGGGTGAACAATCAATTGAATTCTTGTTTAGGACGTGGCTTTTAAGTGTGGCAGTGATTTTGTGGTGGACTCAGAATTTCTCTGGTCATTGGTGAGAACTGTTCTGCAATTTTCTGCAGAAATTTGGTCTTCTAAATTACCGGCATGATTGATATCTGCATAAAGTCTACTGGCAGCATTATAATCTGTGTATTTGATTCTAGCTTTACTAAGCACACACAGAAGACAACTTGGCTGTGTCTTATGTCCCGACACATTAGCTTGAGCTGGTAAAGGGATAAAGAAGATTCAGATATGATTGTTTAACACAGCTGTTATATCAAAATCAGATCAGTAATTAATTTTCTTTGCTGGCTCCAAATCCCCATCTTTCCTTTGTTTTCTGCTTTAACTTCGGTTGTAAGTGTCTTTTACAAGAAGTGACAGTGTTTGTGAGAAAACTTCGTCTTTGACATCTAGAATAGAGACACCTTTCGCTTTAGGTTGTTTCTCTTCCATAAAGAAAGGCGGTCAAACGCTTCGATGGGCATCCCAAACACATCTTGGAATTCATCGGGTGACAAGTGCTTCTGTGGAAATAATACGGTTAAAGAAAACCGAGACTAAACTGTATGAGTTAAAGCTAATCCAGCGTTTATATTAATAAAGCAATAACTGAAACACATTTACCTCCAACCTTGTTCTGTCTACATCAGGAGGGAGTTTATTTCCGCCTTTGTGCGTTACGATAAGCATCTCATATGGATAAATCTGTAAGTTAACACGCATATAGTGCAAATGTTAATTCACCAAGATAAAACCATTGGTTTTCAAAACTTAACACAATGGTTACAGGTTGATAGTTTAATACAGATTGTTGGAAGTGACCTTACATTTACATTTAGTCATTTAGCAGACGCTTTTATCCAAAGCGACTTACCTTCTGTTCCAGCATAGTGGGAAGTGAATTGCCTCTGTCCATCCGTCTGCTTTGAGCTTCACCATTCTATACGGAAGGAAAGATCGCTGTTATAAAAAAACCCTACCCTGTCTCAATAAGAGATGCTTTAAATTGTGATTTATTATAAAACATAGCTGTGAAATGCCATTATGTGTCCATGTTAAGAAGGGCCTTGTTTAAACATTTCACGAATGCACAAAGTCTTTACGTTTATTGCAGTTAGGATATTTGACATGATTTTTTTTAAATGAATTTTATGAGGTATAAATGAACTGAAACCTCCTCTTTGCCAAAAGAATAAATGTCCTATAATTTGAAGCATCGCTTACCTGAAAATCTGATTTAAAAGAAGAAGAAAAAAAGAGAGAAATTAGCAGGATGTCATGACACAGATCTTCGGCCCTGGTCTATGCAAAGTTCAAATTAAAGAACAGTTGAAAAAATAAACATATTTAACAATAAAACCTAAAATTGATTTTATACTTATGTTATTTTTCATATATTATATCTATTCTTATTAAGTCATTCAAGTGATAGTTCACCCAAGAAGGAAAATTGTCTTTCAAACCTGACTTTCTTTCTTAGACGGAACAACATTTTTTGGGGGAAGATAGTTATCACAGGGACTTGCATTGGTTTGGTGTTAAAAGGTGCCACGGCTGTTGCATTACTAACTTTCTTCTAAATATCTTCCTTTGTGTTCTGGAAGCAAAGAAAGTCATGCGGTTTGAAATATCTGCTCTGCGATATTGTGATAAATGTTATAGTTGCACAGATTTGCACATGTGCACCTTTGCGTCTGTGTTTTTGTCTTGTACGGTATGTCTCTGTGTATGGTTGAAACGACAATAAAAGGCACTTGACCTGAAATGACTTAACTTGAATGAGTAAATAGTTCATATATGTTTATTTTTGGGTGAACTATCCCATTCATATTTGAATACATGGCAACATCATTATTATAATGCCAATACCTACTTTGACTTCCTTTCTCACTGCTTGAAGATGAGAACTCTAAAGACTGGAGCTATAAGACACAAACACCAAACTGATTCATTCAGAGTAATTCTACACAGATCTCTTGAAACTGACATACCGACTCAGACTCTCACCCTAGTAAGGCCAGCATTTGTGTTGGATGGAAGAGAAGAAGATTTAGAGCCTGTGTGACATAAAAAGAGAAAACATCTTAATATTTATCATCTTAATATTCATCCTAAAGGTCAGAAGGGTCTATAATCTACGTCAGAATACAAAACAGAGGGTGACACTATAGGCACAGTGAATTGGATTCGGATTTAAAGTTTTGCATAATGACACAAGACTCGCTTAAAGCAATACAAATGTTAAAACAACACTTGTATAGAGGCTGACCTCCTCCCAAAACCCATACAAATTCTCATAAGCTTTACAGTATAGCCACAGGTTAAAACATGACAAAAGAACATATAAAGATGTTAACAAACTAACCGAGATGCATTTGAGTCCTGTCTGGCAGTGACCGGGTTTTCCTGTGGACAGGCGCTGATGTCTGGATCTCCTCTTTAAGAATTAGTTTTCCTATGTTGGACTGAATCTGTGACAAAACAGAGAAAGCGAGTGAGAGAAGCTGAGATATAGAGTGTGTGTGAGGGGGGCGATGTGGACATTGAAACCATATACCAGCACCAAGAGACTGAATTGATCATCTTGGCTCTCTGTTTCGACAAGAAATTCAAGAATCCCCAAAGATCCGTCCTTAATCTGAAACCAACTGTGGCCTTGAGTTGAAGGACGACTGAGACAGTATCAAGAGATCTTACCATGATGATTTACAACTCTTATTCTTAATTTTCAACCTTATTTATTTATTTTTTCTTTAATATGGTATGACTTTTTCATTTTTTGTAAATAATATGACAACATGTTGTGTGAAGCCTTGTTTTCAGAATATTTTTTTGTTTAGGCTGTTTAATCGGTCACCTGGCCTTATATTTACTTTCAGTTCCGCCTAGTGGCTAGTAATATAAGTATTCTTATTTTATTTCATGCATATTTATATTATTTGACATTAATATTTTATTGTTTCTGAATTGTACACATAAACAATTGGTAGAATGGGTCGTGTAATTATGATTTACTTTATTCTTATGTCATTTCAAACCTGTTTGACTTTCTTTCGCAGAACAAAGATGTTATTTGAAATAAAGTTGGCAACCATTAACCTTTTTTGTATAATCTCAATACAAATGCAAGTGAATGGGTGTGCATTCTTCAAAATATCTTATGTAAAGAAATACAGTAATACTTTAATACAAAAGGACAACAGTCAGAGTAAATAATGACAGATTTCTTCAAGTTTAGCCGGGTCACTTTTCTTCTGTAACCCAAAATAATAATAACTATTCATATTACCTTAAACCTGCTATTTAGTGTCATTGACTTGCTTTTTCTTTTGCTTGTTTTCAGAAATAATCTTGGCCACAAAAGTTAACATGCGCAGTAGCATTTGTTTCTGTTGTTACTTTGACAATGTCTTTATATGAGTTCATATCTGCAAAAGAAAGAAATATCTACCAACGATATGTGAACGAACCTAATAGATTTGTATTGAAAAAACACGCTTCTGCATTGAACCACTTAATATTTCCACAACAAAAAATATAATCATTTCTTTTAACTTTAAGAAACCTTGTTGAGTTCTTGTTTCTGCATTTGTCGGAGTCTCCACATGTCATCTGACCGATCGCTGTCATCATAAGTATCATCTTCCTCTTCCTCCTCCGCCGCCGTAGATGTTGTTTTCTGTCTGCGTTCTGTTTCTGTTGCACATCCATACATGAGAAGAACGGTTTAAGTAATGCTTTAAACACCCAGAGCAGACAGGTTCATCAAAGTGAGCATGTACCTATAACAGCCAGAGAGGGTGGGCAGGGCCAGTAGTCCGTCTCTATCTTTGAGGGTTGGCTGGGGTCTGGAGGCTGAGCGGCGGGAAACTTTGATGATTCGATGATAAGATCCTCCATGTGTTTACCGTGTGGAACGGCTGCTGAAACATCTACACGTATTAAAAACATGCACACACATTAAAACTGTACAGATAGGATATATAGGCCTCTGTGCAGGACTACAACAGCATACCTTTTTTATATATAGGTGGCTTCTTATAGATGTTGGTTCCATTGTCTGTTAGTCAAAAGCAAGATGTACGTTTTAGTACAGAAGTTGTGAAAATGTTTTTACCATCACAAAAAGAACACAAAAGAAGATATTTTGAAGAATATTGGTAACCAAGCAATCCAAAAACCATTTCTCGAAATATCTTCTTTGTGTTCCACACCCATGCTCACATTAAGACCATCTGTGACCATGAGGATGTCTGACCTGGTCTGTGAAAGTGCTGCTGCTGGTGTTGGGCTTTCGTGCTGATGGTGATGCTTTTGCTCAGCAGCTGCGTGGAGGCTGGAGATGAGCTGCCGGAAGATTTGTGCTCTGACCAATCCGGTGCGTCCTTTGATAGACTGCTCTGGAATGACACATAAACGTGATTAAAAATCATTGGAGTGGTTCTAAAGTAGATTAAAAGATGGAACTAAAATAAGACGGGATCAGTCATGTTCAAAGTCAATTAAACATAGACAATGCAAATACACGTGATCTATCAATGGCGTTCCATAATGAAACTAATAATAAAATAAAAGTACCAGGATTTCGAGATTCAGACATGTAAAAAGCATTTTAAAGTAATTTTCATCTTACCTCTGGAGAGGGAGGGGGAGAGATAGAACGAGGAGACAATGACCTCTAGAGAGAAACAGAGAGAGAGAGAGAGAGAGAGAGAGAGAGAGAGAGAGAGAGAGAGAGACCAGAGAGACCAGAGAGAGAGAGACCAGAGAGAGAGAGAGTGAGAGTGAGAGAGAGAGAGAGACCAGAGAGACCAGAGAGAGAGAGACCAGAGAGACCAGAGAGAGAGACCAGAGAGAGAGAGACCAGAGAGAGAGAGAGAGGAGAGAGAGAGAGAGAGAGAGAGAGAGAGAGAGAGAGAGGAGAGAGAGAGAGAGAGAGACCAGAGAGAGAGAGAGAGAGAGAGAGACCAGAGAGAGAGAGAGACCAGAGAGAGAGAGAGAGAGAGAGAGACCAGAGAGAGAGAGAGAGAGAGAGAGAGAGAGAGAGAGAGAGAGAGAGAGAGAGGAGAGAGATAGATAGATAGAGAGCGAGAGAGAGAGAGAGAGAGAGAGAGAGAGAGAGAGAGAGAGGAGAGAGAGGAGAGAGAGAGAGAGAGAGAGAGAGAGAGAGAGAGAGAGAGAGAGAGAGAGAGGAGAGAGATAGAGAGAGAGAGAGGAGAGAGAGAGAGAGAGAGATAGATAGAGCGAGAGAGAGAGAGAGAGAGAGAGAGAGAGAGAGAGAGAGAGAGAGAAGGTCAGGTGTTGGCAGTAAGTGAGATATACAGACACTTGCACAGATTTACTGAAGCGTGAAGCTTTCATTACAACAAAACAAGAGGAAATTAGACAGCCACGCTATTAAATGTGTGTGTTAATTGATCTCTGTCCAGCGCTTTGGATGCGAGACATCCCACCCATCAGGAAACAAACCAGCTCTGTTTAAACACATCACAATCTCAGACAGACTCTTGCTTAAGTTTTCTATTTTAAAAAATAGATAAAAGTGTATCACTGGTGTGACACTTTACATTATGGATGTGACGTAAAAACATTCAGAGAACATATTTGAAAAGGGGTAAAATATGAGAAAAGTATTAGTCTATGCCAATTTGTCTATTTCAAGATAAAAACATCTGTTATGGATTTGAAAAAAGGACAGAAACTTTGTAGGATTTCCGTGGATTAAAATGCACAAACCGGAAGCAATAATACCTAACAAATAAAGATGGGATGCCTCTTCAAATAACATAAAATAGTTATTTTATTTAAATTGACCTTTTCAGGGTAAGGTTGACATGTACAGAATTACCCATGAGTTTGTGTGCATGTTGTACCTCTGACCGATCCATTGGTGAATAATTAAAGTGTGGCTGGTACATCATCAGGTCTGGTCTCTCTATATCTAGAATAGCTTTGTCTTTAGGAATAGCCGCTAGATCTTTATACCCAATAACTTGATTATCCATCTTGGCCTGGATAAAAAGACAAAAGATGTGAAGAAGAGAACAGTCACAGGAGCTGGATAACACATGTATGCAGAAACAATGTTTGTGTGTTTTTTGGATAGCACGCATTGCCATACGCACCACAATATTGACCGCTGGAGATCCGGGTACAGCCCCTCCACGTAAAGAACAAACGCTGCCCGGGGAGGTACGGGCTGATTGCTGTTTACACAAAGGTCAAAGGTCAAGCACGACAAAAGTTTGTGATTTTTTATAAACACTTTTAAAGATGATCATCCTTACCTTATGCATCATCATTTTCGATGAGGAATCACACCCTTTCAGGGCTCACTGTGAACATAAAAGAATAAGAAATTGTGAGAATTTATAAAAGTATTTACGATCATTGAATCCACCGGATGTTCCCTGGTTTGACAGCAAAAGCTTAATGTTAAGCTTAAGTGAACCTTGTAGTATAGTAGATCCATCAGTGTTAGAACCTTCTGCACTCAATGGACACAATGATGATGTTTCTCTTGGCTCTTTATGGTCCTCGGCACAAAAGCTTTTCTTCCCGTTCCTTTAACAACACTGCTGCATGCTTTTACAACAAAGCTAAAAGTTTCTACTCGTTTTGTCATAAAGGCTCTGATGGTCTGAAAAGACCTTTGAGATTAAATGTGATCGATAAATGTTCTTGAGTTTCAGGTTTGGGATTTCATATTGGAGACAAAAAAGAATCAATAGACAACCAAAGACAACAAGTGACAGTTTTTGCTCCTAGACATTAGATCTTTAGCCTTAAGTCTTCTCCAGCACTCTTCAATCTCAAGATTTCAATTAGAATTAAATCATATCTCATTACATAATCTACACTCCGATATCCACATAAGCGGAGGGAACCCTTGCCTTCAGTACATTTGAGATATCTGAAATCTCTGCCATAATTTGAAAACAAATTAAGTCACAGCGGTAGGCACAGATGGATATCAGGAAGTTGGTCAAGACAAACTATAAATCCAACAAACTTCAAATTTTGGCTAAAACAGTAAGGCTTTGTGATGAGTGTAGCTCAATGGTTAAACATGGCGCTATGCCAAGGTCATGGGTTTGATGCCAGGTATTGCATATGAGTAAATGTAAATAAGTGGGCATACTACAGTAAATGTGTGCTTCTCAGTTAAAAAAAGGTATTCTCTTATCATTTCAAACCTGTTTGACTAACCAACATTCCTCAAAATATCTTTTATAATGTTCCGCAGAAGGAAGAAAGTCATTAATAGTGACAGAATGTTCAGTTTTGGGTACACTATAGCTTTTTGCTCAGAACATTTTTATGGAGTTCTACGTTGCATGTATTAATTTAGATTCAGACAAAATGATGAACAGAAATAACTGAGACTACTGTTAAACTGTAACAAGAGTAAAGATTGTAACATTAATGTATACAATATAATTTAATGCATCTGGATTTGGGTCAATTTGATGGGAAAAAAAGAAACTGAGCGCACGTGGTAACATTGTTAAGATGTCTTCTCAAAGTTGTTTGGATATTTTTCTGTGTCTTTCTTAGGAGAAATAACTAAGATACAGGACATTTTATAGTTCACACTTGCTCTCATTTAATAATCAATGTCTTGGAGCAAAAAAAATGATATATCTAATCTTTGATTTTTAAAATACTTAATAGCATAAAAATATTGTATTCAATCAAATTCACCCCAACCAGTAACAACTAAACTATAAAGACCCACAAATATTACAATTTCAGTACATGTTTTGATGAACATTAAGTTAATATACAAAATATTGTTCTTTCAATAATAATCTAAAAAAGAACGATTCTATAAACCCAAAAGAGCTCATCCAGATACCAACCAGCCAACTTTAGTTAAGGTAATCTACCGCCTACTTGGACAACTTATGACCAGATTTTAAAAGCCAAAAGTGAGCAAAGTGAACCATACAATCTTACCTCATGCAGTGAAAGGGTTCATGTCAGTGATCAACAAGGCCTCCTCCACGTACACCATTCTGAAACATACAAACGCAGGTCTTCATTTCACTTCACATGTTCTCTTTTTATCAAACTAAATTCAGCATTCTAAATATTTTCATCAAAGAACATTCAGCATTTACCCTCAGTGCTCATTATTCAGCTCTCATGACCAAGAGATAAAAACCAACTGTTAAAGACAAAGCGCTTCCCGGGGTTCTTCCTCTTTAGGATGTGTCTCCAAGTTATTGATCCACGAAATGAGCTTTAAACTCACTCAATTATTCATTGAACTCTGACCCTGCACAGACATGATGGTACATGAGCTCATCATATAGCAAATATTTACTATCAACCTAGATTGTTACCGAACAAGGAAAGAGATAAAATACATAAATAACTAAAATACGGCAAATAATGAGTAAAGTAAATGAAGTCAGGGATTTCATTATGCACATTTTAGCTGTCCATTATTGTGCTGTATAGATCAGAGAGGGCCGAGATATGTCTCGCCATGCAATTAAACCATGTATTGCATATTTAAATAAGGATTTTCATCCAAGATGACCAATTTTAAATCACAATAAAAAAAATCAATAGGCATCGCTAGTCTGTACTGCTCTTACAGAAGAAAAATAACCAAACCATTCACATTTATATTTCATGATCGCGTATTCTCAATGATTCAGTGAATGTCCTCTTCCCCATCACCTTCGCAGACTTATGTAAGGAACTTTGGTGGCTTGACACCTCACATCTTTGTAAAAAACACTATGTCCTTAACACAGATGGATAAACAGATCTTAAGCAACTATAGTTCAAAACCAGTTATACCTCTCAAACTATATATAGTGGCATTGTCCCTGTGCGCTCCCATCTAGAGGAAAATCCAGCCTGGTCTCCGGAGAGAAAGCAGCAGACAGGCTTTCAGATGGATGAGAGATGCTTTTCCAGCTCATCTATTCTTGACTCTTATAGGTTGAAAAACAAAGAACAACAATAGACTCTTAGATCAGATCAAATATAGATCAGATTTACAAATC
>CM065656.1:19750169-19854620 GCA_033220385.1 Triplophysa yarkandensis
AGTACACTGTGAGCTGTGATCTTGTCAAGTCCCTACCCACTGTGGCTTTTCATCTTGGTGGTCAAGAATATCCTCTTACAGTAAAAGATTATATTCTATGGGTAATGTCAGTTTTATTTCTATTTAATGTTAAAAAATCTACATATTGGCATATTGGGTTGTCCTGATCTTTTAAGGGTGTATTTTATCACAAAAGGTTACGTAATCAAAATCTGAAAAATAATGGCCATTGATTTAGATTGGACCTGTTTTTTTTCCACTATTTTTAAACTCAATCAATATTGAACATAAAAACAAGTAATATTCTTCCAGAAAGTTCCTTTTATTGTGCATTATTGTTCTTTTTAATGTGGATGAGTTTTCACAGGCAGGCTCTCATATTAAAATAATAATACTCTGCTTTACTCTGCACTGTACTGTTACTGTGGAGTAAGAAATAAATCCTTAAATAAATTTAGGCTTTATTTTTTTGTGATTGAATTTTGAAAGCATTCACTCAAGCAGGCGTGAACTTCAGAAGTTTGTGCAAAACCCAATGATCATGACAGTATGATCTGAACTGCATGTTACCCTGATTTATCTCCCTTTTCTCTAACATTTCTTTAAATTTGATTTCTCTGTCACAGCAGTCTGAGTTTGGTGAGGACATCTGCACAGTGACATTTAAACCTCTGGATGTGCCGCCACCGACTGGTCCAGTCTGGATCCTGGGAGCAAACTTCATAGCTCGATATTATGCAGCTTTTGATCGGAGAAACAATCGCATCGGCTTTGCTCCAGCAGTCTGACAATCAACGAGATCAGACATCATAACCTAAAATCATATTGCAATAGTCACAAAGTCAGGTTAATAAAAAAATAATAAACATACATAAAAGATGTATCTAAAGTAATATAAGGTCAGAGGCTATATTGCACACAAAAATAAAATGTTCTACATTTATTTTATCCTTATTCATGGAGTTCAGATAATGTAGGCAATTTGTCATGGGTAAATTTACAATAAGGTATACATGGGTTTAAAGGTATATATATGAGGATATGAAAATACATTATGAATTCCTTAATATATTGGGTTGACTAATATCATTTAAAAAATGACTTATAAGTATAAAACAAGAGCACACAGTAGCCTGCTGTAAACAAGATAAATTAGATTCAATTACTTTATTCAATGTTTAGATTTTTTTACTATGCAGTTCTGTTTATATCTTTTAAAGAGAGAGTTCACCCAAAATTAAGAAGTAGCATCTAACAGATGGTTTCCGAAATCGTTTTGTGTCCATACATTGTGTCTAGACAGGTCAATTGGAGTCAACGTTATTTGCTCACCAACATTTTTCAAAATATCTTCTTTTGTGTTCTAAGATGAGAGAAAGTCACACAGGTTTAAGATGACAAGACGGTAAACGGATGGAGGGATCTAAATTTAAAGTAATCTGTATAAAATAACTTCTCTGCTGAAATAATGTGTAACACCCAAAATATGCATTGCTTTCAGATTTGCGTACATATTTATTGTTGTGTATAGTAGTAAATAAAACAGTATCCATAGACTTGTTTCACATGTTATGATGCTATACTTATGTCCAACACTGTGTGAATTACCCGAACACCTAATAAACCACATGAGACTGGGCCTTATTTATAGCCAGTGCTTCTTTAAACCCTTAAACATCCGAAATAAGAAGTCAAATGCATGGAAATAAAATGGTGACTCTTTTGAATGTTTGCCCCTCTGACCAGCCTCATGAAAGAGATGGGTCGATAAGTCACACTAGAAAGTGCTACAAAACACCAAGCGTGGCCAACAGCCGGAGAGCATCTTAATATTTCTGGCATGTTCATCAAAGTAAGCGTATTAACTGAAGACATTCACTGGTTCTTGTTTTTGATGTTTTTTGGTCTGTCCTGGTCTGTGCGTGTTTAGAGACTCGCTCATCTTTCAGCGCATCAATGGAGAAAGATGGAGATGGAATGCAAAATGCGAACCCCTGCTGATGCAGCCATGCTACAAGTTGCCTTTCCCAGCAGGAGCAAACTGATTTGAGTACTCCATCTCTTCTCTTCTCCTTCCATTCATCCCTTTATCTCCTGCCATGTACTCTGCAGATGGATTTTAATGTTTATCATCAGCACTGTTCGTTGTTTTAGCCATGGGTAGTGCTTAAAAATGCAGCACAGCGGTGTCTTAAATATACACTCCTGTTTCCTTTTTTAAATAGTTCAACACAACATGTTAGTTCTTTTTAGTTTGATCTAAATAGCATTTTGTAAGATTTATCACTGAATTTTGTTATTCAGCTATTTCGTGAAACAAACACCATGTGTGAAAACAATTTCATTTCTGAGGTCATAATGTCGCATGCCGCTGTTTCCACCAATGAGCAAGATTGAAACTTAACTAGATTGATAAATGTTTTGCTTTAAAAAGCATTCACAATATAACAATAAAGATAAGTGACATGTGATGGAAAACCAGAAAAACATGCCCTGGTGTCACTGAACAGACAGGCCATTTACACTGAGCAGGCATCCACAACATCCGACAATTGTGTCTGTACTCGTCTTCCCAAGAAAACAGTCCCAAAGGTCAAAACAAAGACTCATCTGAGGCCTGGAGACCCCTTACCTAGTGACCACACAGCTAAATAAAGGATTTGCTCTAATGTACCTCAACAACTTACAAAACTTGTACATTTTAAAGATCAGAAATTAAGTAAATTTACTGATCAAATTTTCGCATATGCTACTAAAACTACTCAAGTAAATCTGATTAACCCAAATATTTTTGTTAGAATTCATCAAACAGGTTTGTTTATATTGCACATGTCTCTTTTTTTAATAAATATTTACTTTTTAACTTACTTAAAACTTAGAAAATTAAAATTTTAGAGAAACTAAATGTAGCCCTTTCAATCAGTAAAATAGTTCCACTATTTTTGAATGTTTTTTCAGGTTTATACAACTATTTATTTTTATGATATTTACTAAGCCACATAGAATAATTTAACAGTGTAAGATGCAACTTTCCAGAAAGAAACAAGATTGAGCGCTTAACACCAGAGATACCTGTTAGTGTGGAATATCATGTAAGAGTTCATATCTCATTAAATGACTAAATGTGTATATCTGATTAACAGCTTCAAAATTTTATTTAATTATTTCTAATTTTCTAATACATACCAAATGTACATATTTGTATTAGTTAAAAGTTTAATGTTATTTTCAACTCATAATTGTGTCAAACAGGGGCTAATTAAATTAACCCAGAAAATTTTAATATTTGGGGGCATTTTAAAATGTGTTTATTCAAAAATACATCTGTGAACTGATTATAAGCTTCATTAGCCCTCTTGATTTATGAAAGATAAGCTATAAAATCTTGAAATATGAATTGCATTTACACATAGAGAACGGCTTATTAATACAATTGGGCAATTTAGTTTTGCGTGTTTCATTTCCAATGTTTTAATGCATTTATGTCACATACAGTCTCACATATAAACAATAAATGGCCATTTGTAAAATTGGGTCCTGGTGTTAGTCATGGGTGTTAAAATCCATTTTGACGTTATCTTACATCCCTTTAAAGTTTTTTTTACCCAGATGATCTTATTGAACAAGTTCTGGAGACTAAAAATCAAGGCCTATCGTCAGAGACACAAGTGGTGCAGAAGCAGCATTTTAAAAAAAAGTTTAGGTTTGAACTCTGGTATGAAACTACCCAGCAATCACACTAACGTAAGACATTTAAAGCCACCATATTATTATTTATGATACATACATAAATTAACATAAAGAAAGGTTTGGAAAGTAGTATTGAAAGCTTTATGTCACGGATATCTCATCAGTTTATTATTGATTATCTTATCATCTGCAGCTTTAAATATAGAACACTGTTGCTGTACCAAGCACACATGCAACACATATGAGTTTATTTCTCAGAAGGGTTTCACTTTGTATATTTCATCACCTTTACTAATAGGAATAACAACGACAGATTAATAAAGTGTTTCTTGTATTGTATTATAAATTGTTTAGAATGAAGCAAAGCACATGATGCAACATCCATTGGCATGAAAAACAGAAATAAGTCTTCTCTGATAATTTTTGAAGATGTTGATGATACATGATCTGGACCAGTGTCCCAAACAACTTCTTGTAATGGTGGTGCAGATTTCCTTTTTATATATATTTATTCTGAAACTAAAATGAACGAGGTTTCTGTAATAGATGTATAATGTGATCCTTGAGGCAAACATCTTTGTTCATTAAAACTTCTTTATTAATAATGTTGGAAATGTGAATGTTTTCTTTTACTTATTTTCTTAAAGTCACTTTTTAATTTAAATTGCTCACATGAAAAAGATTTCACATCAAATCCATATTCTTAAGTTGTGATGAATCATTAAGCAAATGTGGGCTTTATGTTTTAAATATTTGTTCTTCTGTGCAACAAGGATACATGACTGGATAACATTATGTTTCAAGTAACCTTGGTATGCTCAGAAAAAGTAAATGTCATTTTGGACATCAAAAGACATTCTAAAAGTGCCAAACATTGTGCCCAGGGCGTAATGGAGAAAAAAATATATAATGTGATATTTCCAAAATTGCTTTTCTTTAATATAATATTAGAATATGGTGGATTGTTTAAATAAAATGGCAAATAGAGAAACAATGCAGATTTATTTTTTTGCATTCTTTGTTTTTGTGACAGTTCAACAAGTCAAGTGACATTCAGCCAAGTAACCCATCCAAAAGTGCACACACAGTAGTGAACACACACACACACACCAACCGTGAAAACACACAAACAGCAGTGAACACACACCCAGAGCAGTGGGAAGCCATTTATGCTGTGGCGCCCAGGGAGCTGTTGGGGGTTCGGTGCCTTGCACCTAAGTCGAGATATTGCCGTCCTGAGACTTGAACCCACAACCCTAGAGTCAGGAGGCAAACTCTCTAAACAATAAGCCATGACTTATTTTCCCTAAGGATGCCAAATTTTAGTTTAGAGCGCTGTATTTACAAATGTTTTATTCATATGCAGAAGGCCTAAACATTTGGTAACACCTTACG
This sequence comes from Triplophysa yarkandensis, assembly GCA_033220385.1. Taxonomy (NCBI): domain Eukaryota; kingdom Metazoa; phylum Chordata; class Actinopteri; order Cypriniformes; family Nemacheilidae; genus Triplophysa; species Triplophysa yarkandensis. The sequence goes on from CM065656.1 coordinate 19,755,255, forward strand.
ATATGGTGCTTTTAGTTCACGATTACTTCATGCATTAACTAAAATAAACTATATTAACTATATTAAAATACATAAACTTACTTATACATTATTAAAATCAAAACATATCCCTGCTAAACAAAAATCATTCATTTGCAGCCATAAAAAGATATGAGAGAAGTTATGAGATGGGTTTTCAAAGGTGTTTTCTTAAAGGTGCCTACAATGTAAGATCAAAGTCATTTGCGTCATGTCATCTGGTAGGAATGAATCTTGGAAATTCAAACTACGAGACATTTATGACTGACAACTTGTTCTTTAATCTCGAACAAGCCTGTAGAGAACACAATCTCTCTTTGGTCTCTTGAGAACTATGATTTTTTCTCTGAGATTAACCATGTTAAGATGTCTCCCAGCATGCATCTGAGGGTATGGACCTATGTCAATAACACTGAGGACCTCCTGGTCCCTTTTCAGCAACAAACCCCCCAAAAAACATAGCCTAAAAAATCGCTATTAATAAAATGGTCTAAAAACATGATCAATATGCAGGTAGAAGAAGTTGATGATGAGGACGGTATGGTCATGGGGGCTATGAGTGATGTTGAAGATCATTGTAGAAATGAAATAATTGCGTGAGGTCATATTTACTCATACGCAGGCATGACAAGAATTTAAATGGAAAATACTCTTGAAACGTGAGAACTTAAAAAAAGAGAAGAAGAAAGAGGTGTGTGCTCTGAAAGGCGGAGAAAACACAATGAAAAAGACCAGGAGAGGGTGGAGAAGGTCTCTGTGAGTGAACTCACAAGTGTTCTATTCAATCCATAGCTCAGAGATCTTTACTGTTACACAATTTAATGATGAGCATTTCTAAAACAGTCAAACCTATTCTGGCGAGATATTCAGCTGTAAGTCAACACAACTTTGATGTGCTCAAATGTGACTGAGGATTATAATCTTCTCCTGCTGGATCTGTGAGCCAGATGACCAACATTACGCCCCTTCACTTTATCTACAAAACCAAGGTAGGTTCGGATCTTTAATAGGGATGGAACAGTTGAAGTTTATGGAACAGTTTAGAAAGTTTCCTTTCTAAAATCCATCTGGTGGATTTACTTTATTTTAGCCTCTAATAAAATTTCTATATCCATTTTGAAAATTAAAAATCAGGTTAGATTTGTATTTCCTTGTAGTGGCCATGCTACAATTTGGGGATGTTCTTATGGTCCCATGTGGTATTTTGAAGTCTTTGATGCATTATGTGGTACTTTGAGCATCTATGGTGCGTTTGGTTTTTGTCTTGAGAACATTTTGTGATCATTACATTAATGTAGAATGGAAAACCAAATTGCATTAAGTATCAACAGATTTGACAATTGTTCCGATATGCTTTAAATGAAAACTGCAAAAACTTTCAAAAGACATAGAACAGTACTGACAGGTGATAGAACAGAGTGTGAACCAGATGTCTGAAAAACAGGTTTCAGAGCAACATGCAAAAGAGAAGATGTGAAAGCGTGCTGTTGACATACCTGGCACAGTTATTCTTTATTTGGGCTCTCCAGATGTAGGTAAAAGCCTTTATTCAGTGTGAAAAAGGCATTATCGGCCCCTGAAGTGTTTTTAGTATTTATTATGTGTGTGTACATTTTTGTGTGTGTTTTCTCGTCTTGTCACCAGGGGAAGAATATATGTGTTCTTATGCTGTTGTGTGTGCCCCTCTCTATGATGGACATTCCTGGTCCTTGCAAACACGCCGTCACCATGGACCACCTACTTCAACTTAAACAAACGGTGAGGAGACAGATCCTAAACAATCAGTGAAGCTAAAGGGGGTCGAACAAAGTAGAGAAAACATGATCATTTATTTATATATAATATATCATGTATAATAATAGATATATGTATAAAAAATTGTATTATATGGTTTTTACTACAAGAGATATCAACGTTTGGTTGATATCTCTTGTAGTACTGTTTACATAACAACAAAATGGATTGTCATTGCTGCAACATGTCATTTACCATTGATATTTGTGTTTTCTCTAAAAATATACATCATAAATAAAACGTGCTTTTGTATTAAAGTTTTTTGCTGTGAAGGTGATGATGCTTTTAAATCAAACCTTGTTTTAATACCTAAAAAGGATATTTGTTAAGGTAAATTCCATTGATCAAAATCATGTTTGACATGTAGGCAATCCTTTCTTGCTGTATGACCGAGAATCCATTCCCCAAAAGTCTTGGAGTTTTACTTGTTGTGTTGTTGACACAGGAAGTCTGTGGCCGTATAACTTTTCATCTAATGTTTTATTAATCCTCAGATCAATAACCAGCTGCGGACCAGCTGTTCAATCACATTCACATTCATTGAAAGGAAACACTTGGTAAGCGTGTCACTTAATATTACAAAAGTCTCGAAAAACTGACACGTTCAGTTTTCAGATGAAGGTTTTAAAAGTAGATTGATGTTGTCTGTTTTTCCCATGTAAAAACAAGCCTCCATCATGACTCGTAATGTGTTTTCAATGTCTTCTGTTTCAAATCTGTCCTCGGAAATGCTTTGAATTAGGTTTCCACCAATGTCATGACTTAAAGCTTAATATTTCATTGTGGGTGGGTAGTTGTGGGATTCCTTGTTGAATGAAACATGATTTTTTTGTAGATCTTGTTTTAAGACTTCTCATCGTTGGTTTTAAGTGATGAATTTATTTTTGGTACTAACGGATCCTAAACATCTTTTCTGTGGGGTTGTTTTTCAGAGTGTGGTGTGTTATGTGAAAGCGACGCTGCCGAAGGTCCTTGAACTCTTAAACGTCCACTTTAGATACGTGCCGGGATCAGGCAGTGCTCAGGCGGTGGTCTCCATCCAAGACCTGATTCTAAACATCTACTCTCAACACTGCATACCTTCACTAAATGAGGAACTGGAGGTGTGTATGTGAGTATGTGAATCATGACTTTTCATGGAGAACATTTTAAATGAAATAAAGTCAAATATAGACCATATGTACTGCATACAAGAGTGTCTGCATGTACATGGGCAATTCCAGCGTTATGGACTTGACATTTTGCACCATGGACATCACGTCTAAGAATGTAATTGTAACCGGTAAACTAATCCAACTGTTTACATTATTGATGTGTTTAAACATCAGAAATATATCAGTCTATGGTCAAGTTTTCTATTTTATAAAAGATGAATTTGTCACGACCTGCGATTTTGAAAGACAACAAACTACTTAAGATTAATGTCAATTTAAATCTACACACCAGAGAGAGAAAAAACCCAACAAATGGCCAAGGGATAGCTCTTCATAGAACATAAAATAATTGTTACATTTTAATATTCCTGTGTCCGTTGATGAGCAATGTGTAATGTTATAGATGTGACAATCCTGAAAATTCTTTATGATGAAGTGCCAGAAACAAACTGTTTGTTAATCGTCACGCATAAGAAATGGCTTTTAAAAAGGCAGGACATACTGTTACCATGTCAGCTTCTCATGCATAGAGACAAGAAGACTCTCACGATCTTCCTGTTCCTTCTTTCAAAGAATGAGCTGTTTTAAAGATTTATTAACCCGTTCCACTGTCCCACCCGCTGGTAGAAATACCCTTCAGAAGAGATCTAAGGGATCTTGAGGTTAACAAAGACATATAAAGGCTCATAGGTTGGCATGTCATGTGGTTTCTGGCAAAACATCTCCATTGAAACTGTCCTTCCAAAACCTTACATCTCTATATTTAAAGTTTACAGATTTTTTGCATTTTTTATTAGTATTATTAGTCACCTTTTATGTTTTTACGTGGTTGTGCAAAAATGTAACCCTTGAAGGGTTAATTCACACACAAAATGGGAATTCATCAATGAATTACTCCCCATAAGGTCTTTTGATAAACCTAGGACGTCGTGTATCTTCAGGACACAAAATAAGTCGTTTTTGACGTGCAAGGCAACCGAATGTCAGAATTCTAAAAGGGAGTGAAGACATTGTTAAATTGTCTACAGGTGCGACACCAGTGGTTTCGCATCTATTATTATGAAGCAACGAGGATACTTTTTGAATAAAACCCACAAATATATTCAATAATTCAAACAGCACATTGGTGTGGCGACAACAGTACATCCAGGGTTAGGATTGCATGCACATGTGTCAGGACATCATGACTGCAATACAGATTGCAGCTTCGTATCATTATTTAGTGCTGAATCACCAGTCGCACAGACTACTTCAACAATGTCTTACTTCACTTCTAGAACTTTGATGTTCAGTTGCCTTGCAGTCTACGGAAGAGTCAAAAAAGACAAAAACATTTTCTTTTGTGTTCTGATGACAAACGGATGAAATTTTAAATGAAGTATAACAATGTTTTACAAAGTGTTGGTGAACTATGAGCACACAATATTAAATTATCAAATTATACTGCTTCTCCATTTGTACATTTGGAGATGTTTCTACAATAACCCTTTACAAAGCATGTGTCATAAGTATGTTAAAAACTTTAGCAAAAAGTAAAATCTTTGTCCCTTGACAGCAACAGTAGTACCTCGCACGGAATAGTGGACTGAGCTGTTGATTGCAAGAATTCGTACCCTAACCACTAGATCCCTTCCCATCATTTTACAAACTTGGCCTTTAACCGTCAAGGGGGCCCAATGACACAATATGTTTCATTCGGACTTCCACGAGATTGTGTTTGATTTTTGAATGATGGACTCTTACAAAAAGACTACACAGTGCATTATCCGTTCCCAAAAGAAACATCTTCTCAAACTCATTATATTCTAGATAATCTTCGGTTAAAAAGGTTATTCTGATGTTCCTTCACCATTCAGCCGAAACAATGTTCTAGACATTGTGAAGCACCATTCATTGTTTAGAGTGTAAACCGATTGACATTACAAACTGTGAAGGCTACATGACCACATGTAATATTGTATAGTCTACATTCAAAGGTGTTACCAAACAACTGAAAGCGGTAGTCCAGTGGTCAAGCGATCCCATGTCAGCCCCCTGCTGCAAGAAAAATAAATCAAATTTTCTCCGGTTAATCTCAAGTCTTTATTTAAGATGTCAGTACATTATTTTCAACTCCTTTATGTCTTACATAAACCCTTTTAATGAGGAACAATTACCCTTAAGATCCAATAACACAATTTTGAAATACATTTGATCCCACTCTGTCAATATTTTCTTTCTCTGTCTCTGTTTTCCTTTCGTTCTCACGCTCTGCAGGAGAACCCTGTGGCGTTTGAGCGGGAGTACAAAGAGTCTCCTGTCCAAGCGCTTCGAAGAGTAGAAGAGGTTCTGTCCCTCTACTTGCACCTCATCACCAGCACCAACACTTCTGTCAACTGGACCTGCGGGCAAGAGTATAGCAGCGTTACAGATGACTACAACAGTATTGTGACCCCTACGATGTCCCAGGTCACATCCAGCACAGGTGAACACATGTGCACGCACACACACACACACGGACCCACAAACACATCCATCCACCAATGATTAAAGCCACATGTTTCTTCTTTGAAAGAGGCGGCGGTGGGGTTATCCAGACAAGCTCCTCAGGGGTCCTTGAGCGATGATTTCTACAGGCTGGCCTTCATTGTGGTCTCCATCTGTGGAGGATTTTTTATCCTTCTCACTGTCTACTGCCTCCTAAAAAGAAAGGTATTCTGTCTCTCCATAAACTTAGGCATAAATGCCATATGGGCATTTTACTTCAGATCCAAAAGGCATTTTTAAGAGTTTTTATGCAAACAATATGTTTACCACAACGACCCTGTAAAGGTTTCAAGGCAAACAAATGACTTTCACACCACGACTACACTAAAAATGACGCACAACCATCTACATTTAAAAGAATGAGTCAATTTGAAAGCTTTGAAATTTTGTAAATCTGTTTAGACTTTGTGTGTGTACGGAAAAAATGTAAGTAAATCTCATTAACTCAAATATTTATTTGTAATCAATTATTTTCATATTTTCCACTGAAAAAATGGCTTTTTGCTTTCAAAAGATTTTCAGTTAATATATCTGTTTGTTTTCATGATATTTACTAACCCACGTGAAATATTTTTTACAGTATATTAGAGTGACAGGTATCGGGGAGTACAAGCTCGGTTTGTAAATAATTAAAAGTGACAAACGTATTTAAAAATCTTGGGAACAAGCTTGCCCATAAAAGACTTCATCCAGTATTATGTGTTTCACAGTCTGGTTGTGATTTGTGATTGTGCACATGCATTGATTGTAACATTGCGTCCAAGGTCTTCCGTCCCTATACACTGCGTTATAATCTGTTAAAAAGGAAAAACTATTTTTTAGAGTATTTGTGAAATCTACAGAAGGCAAACTTCAGAAAACATGGTTGAGCTGATGGTGTGGTGAATGACAGAGAATTTAAAGGAAACAAATTCAAAAAAGTCTTGAAGTCTTTGGGGATGAAATGTGTAACAGCCCGGCAGATGCTTTGACTTTGACTCTGTCTCTCTGTTAATGAGATGAATCAGACCCTTGCGAATTCTAAACAGGATAAGCACGGTTGACTGAAAGACATTCACCTCTGAACTCATACTCATGTGTTTCTTATCATTTTTCCCAGAATTCCGTTTTTAATAAACTAAAATCGGTTCTTGCGGATTTCTTTAGTCAATGTGCTGATGAAAGCAACACCATGGAGACGCTGTCATCACCATTTGACTGCTTGTCACATGTCTCAATGTGATCCTAGATTTTCTCTCACATTGGAATGGGGTCATTATCATACTCACCTGCAACTTCTTTTTACATGTGTTTTATATTATCTGTGCAACCAGATACCTGTACACATTTGTTTGTTCTGTTGAACGGAAAAATTTCTGTGGAACAACAGACCGCCATTGTTGGAAAAGTTAAAGTAAAGAACTGTTTGCTTTCCTAAATTCTTCAAAATATCTTCTCTTGTGTTTAACAGGACAAAAAACGATAAAACAAATGATCTACTTCTAGTCAATGGTGCATCAGTCGCAACATTCTTCCAAATATCTTCCTTTTTGTTTAACCGAAAAAAACTTGAAAACTTTTTGACGCAAATGTAATTTCTGAGTGAACTATATTTAAAAGTGAGCATTGGAGAGCAGTTTTTGTTAGGGGGAAGACATGTCCTAGTGGTCAGAGGGTTTGACTCTAACCTTAGGGTTGTGGCTTCAAGTTTGGGCCGGCAATATCATGACTGCCCCAACCGCTCCACGGGTGCCAGCATATATGCGGCCCACTGCTCTGTGTGTGTGTTAACGGTTGGTGTGTGCGTGTGTGTGTGTGTGTGTGTGTGTGTGTGCGTGTATGTGTTAACGGTTGGTGTGTGTGTGTGTGTTGACTATGTGTGCACTTTAAATGGGTTAAATGCAGAGCACAAATTCTTAGTATGGGTCACTATAATTGGCTGTAAGTGATGTCACTTTTTCACCTCTGTGGATTTTCTTATAAACTTTTATTAATGCGACAATCTGTCTGATAATCAATTCTGAATTAATTACTCTGATCACAGATGATTACTCTTTTAATTCTGAGAAATGTGACAGTGATTTAATGATCACAATGGAAGTGACATCAATGTTTTCTGGTTAACATTGTTTGAAGTGTATAAAGACTCTGGTTTAGAATGGCATAAGAGTAAATAACTTAATTTATATATTCATTTTTGAAAGAATATTTTGGTTAAGTATTGCTTTAATTTGTAATGCCCTTACAACGAACATGACCGTTAAAGGTTTGAATGTGTTAAACATCTGATGGCATTGATTCATGTGATTTTGTTTGCATTCTCTTGCCTCAACAGCAACTCCAAAGTCAACTTCACAGAATGAGATCAGACTACGGGTAAATGTTCTTATACACTACAAAAACCTTACAAACTTGAAACTGAATGAATTATACTGTTTGGATATTATCACAGCAATGGATCTATAATATATCTTGTTTATATTTATCTACAGATTACACGTTGTGGAAAATTTTGAAGTACAAGAGCAAGAATGTGAGTATATGAACACATTTGGGGCAATATATTCGCCTTGTGAAGATTTATTTATGCAGCATAAAGTTAATAAACACAATGACTGTGTTTTTAAAAACTTTTAAAGTGTTAAAATTCCACATCACAAACCTTTGTTGCTAACATGTTTTAAAACATTACAAAACAACCCAGATTATAAGACAAGCCCCCCCCCCTTTTCAAAATGTATATTTTGGGGAAAAAACTTTGATGACAACTTCTTATCATATTGGAAAGCCAATTACCCTTAAGAATAAGACCACATATTTTGTTTAATATGTAATTAAAGTATGTAAAAATTTACAAAATATCACTTTAAGTATCATATAAAAAACCAGTAGAGATTTAAGATTATTTAGACTATTCATCTCGAAAACCATATAGAATACCAACATGGAAGTGAAATCTTATCAGTCTGCTATTTGTCAAAATCTTTCTCAGTGTATTTGGCGTCACTTCTTGTTGTGCCTTTATTATATTTTTGGGACATAACAATATAGATAGTGAAGTGTCCTCTGTAGTGGTCTATGTTCATCCAACACTTAAAAAATTGCTTTTTGATAGATGTCCACTGATTTCCCCCCTATTTATGAGAGAGATTTGTAGCATATGTTTTCTATAATGTTTGGATCATAAGCCTGTGTGTGTTTCCTCACATGTCATTGACCCATGAAGTTTTTTAAAGATAAATCTTGACGGACAGGTGGGTTATCATCCGGGTCACTGAATGGATCTAGTTTGTGTGATGTTTATAGACTGCTGTGTACTAACAGCGCGTCGCTGCTTTATGTCTGCACAAGGTGTTGAAAGTTCTCAGGAACCCAAAGAAACACAAGCTTTTTTCTGGCCTGAAGTAATGTCACACCAGAATACATCCTCAACTGCAAAAATGTTTGAAGTTCAGGAGTTCCTCGAAAGACTGACAGTAATATACCACATGTGTGGTGTGGAATACTCCAAAATATGGGCATAAATAACAGCTTACATTTCAGTACACCATGTAAAGATATTGTGTGCGTTCAGAAGGTTCTTTCTAAAATTTTGAAGCTTTACAGATGTGGTAACAGTGAAGGTTATGACTGCATAAACCATTTATTTAACATCTCTTGTATTGTATAGGGATGTAATTGACCACCATGTCTTTATTTAAAGCTTGGTTCATTAACACAATAAAAAAATAGACTAATTTAAAATTTATTTTAAGAATGTAAGGGTTAATTTATAGAATTCTCTTCGTATTTCGTAGGTCAGCTGTCAGAACATCAACAAAGTTTGGTTCAAACCTCTTTACTGTCCTCTAAAAGAGCTGATGCGTCTTTCTGGATTCCATAAACATCCAAACAGACTGCCTTTGTCACTACATCACCTTTACAAGAAGGAAATCCTCGATGAAGAATACAATCTCTCAAAAATTGATTTCATCTACAATGCCATAAAAGAAATTTGTGTAGCTGTAAAATCTTGGTTATTGCTAAGATCCTTTTAAGCATCTTTATTATTAAGAGTGTACGTCTTATTTGCTCCCAAAACAGATTTTTATTTTCATGGATACAAGATTCATTTGGACCTGCTAAATGTCGACATAAATGCATGAAGCTGTTGATTCAATTTTACTCCACCACATCAAAAACATCAGCAAGTGGATTTGCATCCAATGACTGAAAGTTCAAGAAAAGTGAACTCACTGTCATGATCTTGAAACCGATTTGGGATGCACATGAACATTTGACTCACATCCATGGTATTCAGTTGATGATCGGTTGGCATCATTGGGCCTAAAGTGTGCCAGGAAAGCATTCAGTCTGGACGGCTGATACAGGGCAGGTCTTGTCCATAGATTTACGCTGGGGCTCATGCCATCTGTGTGCCGAAGAAGAAATTGAGATAGATTTTTCCAATCTTTACCTGTCCAGATGGTTCATCTTTTAGTTCATCTTTTAGTCGGTTCTTGGCTGAACCCATGTTGATCTTTGGCTGTTGGTATCCATCTGCTTTGTCGTATCGTGCCGTCTGAGATGCTTAATTCTCACCACAACCGTCAAGAGATCAGTTATTCTGTCTTCTGTTTAGCTCTTTCATGTCAAGGCAATCTGCATCTGAATAATAATGATGTATGTTACAGAATTCTCAAACCAGACAATCTGGCATATCATAACTGTCATAAAGAAATCCAAATGACAAATTCTAGTAGATGATGTCAACTTAAAGTGATAGATCCCCCAACATTGAAAATCATTTATTTGTCCTCTTAATATTACAAACCTGTATGATTGTCTTTATATATTGAAGAATTGCAGTCACATTGGGAATATTCATTTTTGGACAAACTATTCCTTCAGCCACTGGTAAATGTGAGAGGTACTGGTGACTATCGATTTAAGTTACAGTGTGTAAGTTATATGGTTTATGTTTTACACTGCTTTATGATTTAGGATTTACCAATGCTGGTGTTCCTAATAAAAGTGCTCATGAAATGTTAATTAACAATATATGTCTCATTTTTCACAATCATTCACACAGTTATATTATAACATAAAAGATTTAGTCCAGGATCATTTAGACATGTCAGCTATCTCTAGCAACAACACTTTTTAAAGAATATTTTTTAAAACATTAATAGATTTTTTTCAGGGGGAAAAAATATGAATATTATTGGGTACAAATTAGACAGTTAATTTCTCTAAGAAACACATGCTTATTTAACAAATACATATCTGTGAAATGCACCTACTATTTTTGGTGGATTCTTATAGAAATGTTAAGTGTACTAGATTGTTTAAAGAAGTTAAATGAATTAATAAAATGAAGGGAAACGACATTTGTTAATATTATTTACTTACCTTTATCACCATCTACTTCTTTAAGCTCTGAAACAACAAACAACAACAGAAAAATGACTCTGCAGAATGATATGGTGAAAAACAGATGTAATGTTAACACATTTACACATTTTTATAGTTCTTATGAAGTGTGTTGAACCACAATGTGCTTTCATCAGCTTTAGCCAATTCAAAAAACTCGACCTTTTATCGTTTATTTCATGTCATGAACAGAATGAAAATGATGACTGTGCTGAGCAATCCTCAAAACTTCAACCCTGACAACTTCAATGCTGGAACTTCTGTTAGACATTTAACTTTTATACCTTTAAACAGACACAGAGTTTTAAAGTCAACGGCTTGCAGCTTATGTGGTTTAGGTCAAACATAAAGCTTTATGGACAATCAATGCACTTAAAGTGAAGAAGAGAAACAGTTATGTGATTCCAGACAAACCATTTAATTTACATTTTGTTCCAATAGATTCTGCTAGATTACGTTCCACCTTGTTTAGCTTAACTCTAAACGTTAACAGATTCTCTAACTTATAAACAAGCACAAAAAAAAAAGGAAATGTGGTTAAGATTTAATGTCTGCTAAAGATTAAAACAAGCTTGTCAAGTTGAAAGTTTTTACCAGAAATGTTTTGTGGGATTTACAAATAAATTGTTTAAAAATGTGACAATGTGATTTTTCGGACTTTTCTTTTAAGATTCTGTCTCTCGCTGTTGAAAAGCACCGGTGCTGAAATTTCTAGGCCCCTCCATGATTTCTAAGTAGGAGAACTTGCAAAATCCCCGGATGATCAAATACTTATTGACCTCACTGTAACCACCTTGAGAATTACAGATGGATTACTTCATTGTCAGTGGGGAAACATGCAAAGTAGCAGAGGATTAAAAGCTTACTTAACTGTACATGTGAATGAATCCAGTAGCACAGTAGTTTGACTTGTCTAGTCTAACCCTAGTGTTTTTTTTTATTCTAAAAATATCTGTCATGTTTTTCAGTGTCAACATTACTGAGCAAGAGTTTCATTTCCTTCAATGGTTCCAATGTAATATCTACTGGATTCACTTTTATGGATTTTATGCTTTCATCTTTTTTCACTTTTTAATAAGAATTAGTAAGACAGTTTACAAAAAAAGAGTTTAATTTCCTTCAAAGGCTTAAATACCATTTCAGGATAATTTTTATGGATTTTACGGCTCAACAACACAAAGTAAACATCACAGAAAGATTTCAGTGCACTTTAAGAAAGTTGTCTTTAAAAAAACATCCAATGATGGTCTTGTTGTGAAAACAAACAACAGATCATGATGTGATTTTTAAATAAAGAATGCAACGAAAGACACTTAACCTAGAAAGCAGCATATTTACGCTTAGTTTTATTCCAACATATATGTGCAATAAAAGCGACCTTGGTTTACCAATAACTGAATATTCAAGACAGAGTTTCGCAGAACCCTCCGTTATTTGTCATGAGAATCTGCTACCTGAACTATACCCTAATAAAAATGTTTTAATATAATTTAGGAGACCATTAAATGATTTATCACTTCATTTCTGCTTATGCAGCTCCCTCTAGAGACGATTTCTCAGGTATCAACCTTAAACAACATTTAATCAAAACCAAAACTCAGTTTTACTCTGTGTTGTGAAAGTCCTTTAATCAGTTGTAGGATTTAGAAAAATCAGTTCTGGCTTACGAAAAGTTATAAATTCAAAATGGGTTCAAATAGCATACAGTCTCCAGGAGAAAATAAAGACAAGCACTTCAAACTCTTTTTGGTTCTCCGTTTGCTGCTTAGTTTGAAAGTAAAAGACTAAAAGTTTGTATAAACAATATGAGATAAAGAACTTTTATACTTGACAACTGAAAAGATAGCACAATGTTCCACAGGTCAAAATAAAAAGAAAGCAGAAAAATTAAAAGAACAGATTTGATTTTTTTTTTTAAAACACTAGAAACTCCTTCAGTACCATCTGGAGATGACTTCAGATCAACATTCTATTAAAAAAAGGAACAAAATAAAGCTAAACGGATCTATTTGTGAAACCTTAATCCTTTTTGTGCAAATTTCATGTTGTATGTTATACAAATACATGAAGTTGCTCATCATGACCTTTCATGGCACAAGCCCACAGCCGTTATATAAAGAAGGGAGGCGGGGTGTATAAAGGTACACATTGTGTTTTCCGATTAAGCAGGGTCAGACAGAGTCACGGGGGCTGGATCACCGGCGTGTGGGCCTGAGGAGCTGTGTGGCTGTGACCGAGTCTGGAAACAGGTTATGGTACGTAGGGAGAGGCACGTAGGCAGCTGTGATCATTTTACCTGGTAAAATAAATGTCATTACTTTCTGTGCAATGTACAACTAAACAAGTCACAGCCACATTAGAGAAAATGGTTTACCTGCAAACCATCGCCCGTGCAGAGCACTGACAACAGTCATTGAAACGGGGATGCTCGGACATTTGACGTAAACATTTCCCTGCCAAACAAGAGCCAGAGTGTGAATTTGACGATATTGGGTATGCACATTAATATATTGACAAAAAACTACAGCATTTTTTGATTTATAACATTAAAATATCTCTTCAGATTTGACAAGACCGATTGTGCTTACTTCAGGAGAGTTCTTGTCAACGTAAATATGAACAACGCCTCCGTGTTTTTTGCACTCGTCTATGACATCGTCCTGTATTTCTACATCCCAGCCAGGTTCATCTTCCCTAAAAAATAAATTTTTTTTTAGCAAACACAAATTACTAAACCAAATTGTATTATCAGACAAAAAAAGTATAACAAACTCACGATTGTGGATTGAACATGTTAGACAACTGTAAACACTGTGTGGCTAGTGGCTGGGTCGGAAGGTTCATGGCTTGATTCATCCCAGGATTAGGAAGAATAGGAGCCGGAACAGTAGCTGCAGCTGAAGCAAACACACAAAATCAATATGGGAACTAGACACAGTCAACAGGCTCTGTTCAGGGCTTGTTGAGTCTTAAAGTTGGATTGAGCAGCTTATCCTGGCAAAAGATTTTAGTTCATTTAAAATTGATCATGCAGACAAAATTACTGAAGATACAAAGCTCTTTTACTATCACATCATCTGTGAGATTCAAATTCTACTAAAAACTTGGAAGTTTATTCTAATCAAGGTTTACATTAAAGTCAGCGAGTCCTTCAAACTTTAAAAACGGATGTTAATAAATAATAGCATAGAAAAATTTGGCTTTAAGTTTATTTGTATAGAAAAGAGCACCCTTGACTTTCTTCTATGCCTGGGGGTGGTAACCTAGGACAGAATATTATTGTTAGACAAATCACTCTAATAAATGTTTTTTTAATTACCAAAAAACGCACCATTTCCAAAAGCCGCAGAGCCACTCATCTGTAAAGCGTGCTTGGCAGCAGCAGGAATTTGCAATCCAGTCCCTACAAAACACCGCAAACCAACATTACAATGACATCACCGGAAGAGAATCTAAATGAGTGACTAATGCAGAATATTGTAGCAGTACCCTCTGCCAGTCTTGCCATCAGCTGAAGGCGGCCCGTTGTGCCCAGATCAATGCCAGTTCTCTCCAGTTCATCGTTGTCTAGGAAGGAGCTGGCGTTGGAGGCATCGGTGCGCTCCGTGACGTGACCAACCTTCATGGGCCGTCCAGCGAGCTCAAAACCATTCAGCTGCTCCAGAGCTTTTTTAGCACATTCTGCATCTGCAAACTAAACATGAAAATTACACTTGGGCTTAGTAACATTGTATGATGACATTTCATCAAAATGGGTAAAAAATGGCCTCTTTAACTCTATCAAAATGCATTTGAACTCACTGATATAAAGCCGTATCCTTTTGACCTGCCAGTCTCGTTATCCATCATCAGCTGGATGCCTTCAATCTGATGAGAGGAAATCTCAATGAATGGAGCATTTGTTTATCACAAATCATTTATCAATCCTACTTTTACTGTGTTTAGGCAACAACAATGATTACTACACCTTGCCGAAAGGCTCAAAGATGCCCCTGAGCATGTCCTCTGTGATATTGAAGTGGAGGGAGCCCACATACAGACGCATCGGCCCTGTGCCTCCCCTCTGGAGACTCAAAGCCATGGCTGCAGCTCTGTTCTTTTCAGCCTGAAACAAATGAACATGATAATTAACAAAATCAAGGATTAAACTTTTTAAAGGTGAACAAGCCTGTTACTTTAAAACAAATAACAATCCTATCATAAAATTGCAAAGAAATAAGAAAGCTAAACCCTAAAAAATTACTTTAAAAGCATTGTAAACATGACAACATAATATGATTTTTAATCCCATGTGGGAATGACTAAAAAGAGATCACTATTTAATTGTGTGATGTTCTGACCTGTGAGGCTTGGACTATGATTGGCACTCCCAGAACTCGTTGCCCTGTCAGTCCAATGGCCAGCGGTACTGAGGTTGCCTCCACAAACTCAATGTAGGCAATGCCCTTTGACCTTCGAGAGTTTCTGTCTGAGATCATCCTCACGTCACGAACCTATAAAAAGTATAATAACCACAAAGGTTATTATGTGTTTAAGTTACTAACACCGTTCCTTATCTTTTACTTACTCTCACAGCATTCCAAAACAGTAATACTATCTTTTCCCTGCAAAACACAGAACTAGATATTTTGTAGAACTTGCTAAGCATTGCAGAACATAGGCCACTGCTGACTTGAGTTGTATGGACATAAAACCATAGACCTTTCTCAAAATTTCTTTTTTTGTCTTTCACAGTAGAAAGTGTCAAATGTTTTAAAGTTGAGAGAACACAGAGTGCAATATTTGAGAATTTGAGGCTTAATTTCTCTTATTACAAATTGCTGTTGATAGTGTCACATGTAAAAGTCAAAACACACTACGTGACTTATCTACAAATTGTTGCCAAAATCATATTTTTAATTAAAAACTTTCATTTTGATTTTATTGGATCATTAAGGATAAAGCAAGTTAAGTGAATAAAGTGCATCATACTTTTCCAACAGCTGAGAAGAAGTCTTCTAGATCTCTGGGTCTAATTCTGGCAGCCAGCTGCATGCAGAACACTGTGCGGGCGTCTCTTTCCTCAGGGCTCAGATTATCTATTGGTTGCCTGTTTAGGAAAAGCCATAGGTCATCAACTCCAGAAATGTGTGTCATTTCCTCTAGATATAAAAAAACTGCAAGATCTTTAATAAATCTCTCACGTAAAATGGGTTCAAGGTGAATTTCCTAAAACATAAGGCATTATGTAATCAAAAACACATGACAGTCAAATAAAAAAAGTGTCATTAAAATAAAACATTCATGACTTGGTACCTTATAACTGATAAATATACTCAATGCATGTATAAAACATGCTATTTAGTGTGCTATTTCACTGTTATTGAGTATGTGTTGTTTTATTTGACAATAAACGGGTCTAAGTCCAGACATCTGGCATCTATGATTACATTACACCAAGAGGAGAGGACAGATCATCTGAAACTGGTTAAGGCAGCTATTTTGAAAAGGTGTTTTATTAACTCTGCAACGCCACCTTCATCTTAGTATATCAAGCTATCCAGTTTCCCATGATGCAAAAATGTGGAACCTTGAAAATACTACAACAGATAGAAAGCAGTCTCACCTGACTGGGCTCTTCTCTTTCTTAAACGGGCTTTTACTCCGGGAACGCTTGCGACTGGAGATAGAAAATCATATTTAGTCTTTGTAGGTAAAGAGCAGTGTATGATTATTTCTGATGCAGAGCAAAATTAGAAACTAGAACTAGAAACACGGAAACCTGTGTTTGGTGAATTGCTGTGGTCCTGGCTTGCCTCCGGAACCACCGTTTATTTTCTGCCCCATACTATGACAGAAAACATAAGCCATTACAACTGTGTGAAGGATACACCAGGGCTTAATGCTCAGAAATTCTTTAAACCATTCATCAGGTGCTATCTGAAGTGTGTAACTCCTAAGGCTGACATTGCTTAACCAAGCATTTTCTTTCAATGCAAGTGAAAAATGATTATGGTTGACATCCCTTAACATTCTGCCAAGCAGTTTTTGTGCTTACTGCAGAAGTTATATGGGCTGGAACAACATGATGGTAGATGATGATCTTTGTTTCTTTGGGGTAAAATATCTTCTTTAGCTTGGAGAGATCGAAGACTCATTTCAATCTTTACAACTTTTCACACATGTTAGTGTGCTAAAGCAATATATTTCAGCAACATGCTTTATAGCAAAAAAAAAAAAATGCTGCTAATACCCTTTAGTGACAAAAGTGAACTGCTGACCTAATAGTAAACATGATGCAATAGATAAATATATACATTCACACAGCCCATTTGGACTCACAATGGGCTCTTGCGTCCACGATAACGTCCGCCACGATCTCGGCTGCGTGATCTGGATCGCCTGCGTTCTTTGCTCTTCGATCTTTTGCGCTCACGGCTGCGACTCCTTCGCTGTTCTCGACTCTTCTTCCGATCCTTGCTTTTGCTCCTCCTACGGTCTGGACTGGGACTGTTGCTGTGTCTTTTCCTAAAAAAATATCTTAATTAGTTAACAAAAAAAAATAAATCTACATCTGGAAGATCAACGAAAGTGTGAGCTTACTTTTTCTTGCGATCACCATCATGGCCATTCGCACTTGAGGTCTTGCTTTCGCCCTGCAAAAAATTATAAAGGAATATCATGAAAATGATGATGTAGCACCGCAAGGAAAGAGGGGTGGGGAACAGAGTGAACACCCTCATTTTATCGAATTGAGAGGGGAAATCATATTGGTAGAAATTCGATATTGTGATATTGATAACACTGTTGGCTCCTTTATGATAAATCACTTGTGTTTTTCCTCTTTTCAGGGTAAACTTTAACAAATAAATATAATCAAATTCTCTGTTTTTATATAAACAGCCTTCAGTAGGGTCTTGCATTAAGTTCTTTCTCAACTACTGTTCTCCATTGCTTATAAAACAACCAGTTTAATCCCAAATGTCATTCTTTCCCATAAAAATAAACACGCTAGCAGGGGAACATTTTTTGTAACCGAATAGTTATGGTTTTCCAAATGACTGGGTTAGTTTACATCAACCCAATCCGACTCTTATCTAAAATGAAAGTGTTTAAAGAAATATATATGTTAAGATATAAGTTATATTATTTTTTTCAGGCTGATTCTTTAAATGTACAATGTTAACTTGACATGTCTCATTAATGTTGCACTTTATGCAACACTTGCAATCAAAAACACCCGTCTGAATGTGCGCGACAGTAGCAGCAATACTTTTAAGAGAAAATTATTTTACTGTGAATAAGCTTGAAGGCTGTACAGATTAAAAGCACAGCATACTACCAACACGCTAATCAAATCCCCATTGCTAATAACATCACAAGTAAAAATTAAACAATATAATCTAGTTGCTGGACAACTAGACAACCAATCCCCAGTGCTAATGCCTACAGAGAAGCCATGTATTTTTAGGGGACCCTCAGGGCAAGGGTTTAGGTCCCCAGCTATTTTTAACACAAGTCTTGCTGTAGCCACGTTATAGAGCTGCTAAAGGGCATTCCAGTGTTGACGCTGTCAGTCCACGAGATCTTCCCCAGAAAGCGTTGGTGGACTGTGAGAGCTCGGTGTCATCTTTGTCTCACAGCTCGTCCTGAAGCAAACAGGGATTCACACGGCTTAGTCATATTGCGTCCCAAAAGACAACGCAAAATCAAAGTAAGCCATAAAAGAGACCACTTAAAACCTCATGAAAGGATTATCGTCTTACTTGCCTCATTTTGAATCCATTACTGCTGTACCACTACAGGCAGAAGTTTGATGTGAATTTCAAAAAGTATTCTTTTTAACATATTACCTAGTGATGTTACAGATGGAAGGCAACTGAACGATGAAGAGATATAACTAAACTGTGCCAAGGGCATGCACAAATGCCAATGTGAACGATTAAAGAGACCATAACTATAGACTGGGCAGAGAGACAGTATTTAAATTGGAGAAGTAAAATGAATCGATTGTATTAAAAATGAAGACCAAGATCATGATTCCTAGATCATAAAGCATCAAAAGGGCACAGGTGTCTACACCATGTGTTCCTAATGTCTCCTTCAGCCCAGGATGCTTCAAAATTAAAGTTTAGCCTTTAAAGTTTTCTGTGTTTAACAAAGAAGTCTACTGACAGTGCTTGGATGATTACATAACGTTGCTTCGCTGTTGCTGAAACATATCCTTTAAGTCCAGCGTCCGAGCACATGCTGACATGGCATTAACTATATTTAAATACCGTCTCTGTTCCATGTCCCATTAGATTTCATCCAATGGCATTTATTCACCTTGCTGGACGCAAACAGGTGATTGGATGATCTAGGGTGGCGGTCTGTTTGTGTTTTACCTAAGGGATCACAGTACATCAATACATTGCGCAATTACTACCTTACTTTTTTTCACAGTTCACACTGGAATCAAAGATGTATTCAGGGGAGTAGAGGTGAGATATCATTAGGCAAGTCTATAAAGAGAGATAGACGGGCATTTATTTGTAATTCAGGATAATTCACACTACACAACATCACTCTCTTATACACAATGCACATCATACACTTCAAGCAGGCACAGAAATCAAATGCAGGGTTTCTGAGTAGCCTTAAACACTCTTTTTTAGGTCTGCAAGAGCACAAAACTGACAACACAAACATGAGCGCGTCACTTCCGGTCGCCAACCCACCTTCTTATAAGGAGCCTCCAGCATGGCCTCAACGTCAAAGTCGTCCGCCATCCCGAGCAGCTGTGGAGAAAAAACACTTTTTTCCTCACATTTTTACAAATAACTTCTTAGTGAACACCAACTGAGAACAACATGAATAAAGAATTACAATATTTTCATTTTCAAGTTACAGAATTTAAAATGTAAAAATGCACGGAAATAGTGATAATACTGAAATAAATGTTGAATTTGAAGCAGAATTGAATTGAAAATGATGTAAAATTACCTGAGTTTATTTGAGAATTCGGATTATTGTCGCGACCTCTGCGGCGCGCGCGTGATAATCCTGTCAGAACAACCGCCAGAAACACAGATTGAGCCCTCGTGCGGTGTTTCCTGTGTCGATTTTACAACATTAACAACGAAAAATGAGTCAAACGCGAATAAAACAACAAGAAATGTATCTCTAACGCTTAAGAAGTTGTTTAGTTTGTTAGGCTGGGTTCCACCGTCAGGCCACTTCCTGTTTTGCCCAAAATGGACGCTCGTGGGGGCGGGGCTTCTGTTATGACGACACGAGGACACCGGTAAGATAAAAGTTTTATTTTACAAAAAATTAGGAACGCATTTTTTTAACATTGAGATTATTTAAATAAACACTCGTAATTGTTGATTATTTTTTCGATAAATTTATTTAAAGGCGTGTAACAGGTTTGGACTTTTATTTTGAAAAATAATAATAAAATGAAGTAAAATATCACGTCATTTCAGTATAATTTTAATTATAATTTCATTTCAGTATAATTTTACTTATAATTTCATTTCAGTATAATTTAAATTATAATTTCATATCAGTATAATTTTAATTATAATTTCATATCAGTATAATTTTAATTATAATTTCATTTCAGTATAATTTTAATTATAATTTCATTTCAGTATAATTTTAATTAGAATTTCATTTCAGTATAATTTTAATTATAATTTCATTTCAGCATAATTTTAATTGGAAAAAAATAATTTAATATTATAGTGTATGCTAAGAGACAGCTTAAATAAATATAAGCGTGTTTTAATTGACAAATAAGATATTCCTTGTCCAAATCATTTTATAAATTCAGTTTATCCTGTTTGATTCTTAAAATCCTATTGGATAGTAATTAAAATTCTATGGGAAATTAATTTTTAATTTATATGTATGTGTAATTCTTATGGAAATCCCATAGAAATGGTTTCAAAAATTGTACAGAAATCTGTACAATTTTTCTCCGACAATATTTCTTAAAGGAAAACTTTTAAAATAATAAAAAAAAGATTTTATTAGTAGAATCCAGTAGACATTTCTTATTTAAAAAAATCCTATAGGAATGGTTTTAAATTCTTATTGGAATCCTGAATTTCTTATAAGAATCCAGTAGGATTTCAATGCAATTACAATGTAGTTAAGACCCAAACAGATGAACATACATGACATGAGATAGAATGTACAGAGTATAATAACCTCAAGTATTATAACCAAATAAAATATAACAAAGTCTACACAGGTTATCACAGAGTCGGTTAACCGATAACTTCAAGATAAAGAGTTGATGTCAATTACTTATATTTTGCATTTTCTCTTTTGTTTGTTCAGTGCGATTAAAAGCAAACTTCTTTTAAATAGCAACCATAATTGTCATTTTTACTATATATATATATATATATATATATATATATAAATGATACACTATTGAATAATTCGTTCACAAAGAATTTAAATCTAAACATACACGTATGATGTATAAGATTCATACTGACATACAGATCCCCCCACATATTAATACACCCCATCATTTTAAATACAGATACTGTAATTGAAGGTAAGTAAGTTACACAGTACTTATATCTCAAAAAAACCATGGTGTTTTATGGCCTGGTCTGATATTCATTATTATTCTTGTTTGAATAATCCTACCAAACATTCTAAGTGCAGTATATTAAACATCAGTTTTGTTTGTGTCTTTCAGACCCTGAGAACATAAATCCTCCTCATTATATACAAGTGGAACATCAAAGAAAAGCTCATCGTCAAAACAGTTTTCATCGGTGGGTGAAGCCAGATAGGGTAGCTTGAGAATTCCTCCTGTCAAGAACCCTCCCACCGCCGATGCAGCCATGGTCCCGAACACGGCTGCCAGCTGAAACAGCGCTTGTTCCTTTGCGGTCCGACCTAACCCTGCCTCCAGGTCTGGAATCAGTTTCTGGAGCTCCTCAAGCCTAGGGTCCCCTTCCTTGGGTGCCCTATACGAGAAAGTCTGGTAGAGACTAGGGCCATATGTTTCCTCGCTGGCCAGCAGGATGGCACAGATGCCAGCCAGGCTAGAAATGAGTCCCGTCAGGCCGTGCAGGTTATGTATGCCACACTGATCCTGGATCCGTAGTCGGCGGGCCAGGAACGGGCTCAGGTATTTGTATCCCAGCATGCATGCTATGCAACCCAGGATGCCCAGCACGTATGCGGCGACCGGGGAGATCATCATGTCCACGGAAGCCCCAACAGTCACCCCGCCGGCCAATGTTACGTTCTGGACGTCAGCCATGCTGATCTTGCCTTTTTTGCTGAGTATGGTGGACAGGGCGAAAGCGGTGATCGTAGAGGCGCTGAGACCTATGAATGTGTGAAGAACAGCTCTGTGCTGGTCATCGCCCTTGAAGGTCAGTGCTGAGTTGAAAGACGGCCAGAACACCCATAGGAACAGTGTGCCCATGACAGATAACAGATCGGATTGGTAACTTGTTTCTTCTTTGGGATGTCCCTCATTTAAGCTGGGTCTGTACAGCACAAATGTGACACCCAACCCAAAGTAGCAGGCAAACAGGTGGATGAGGATAGAGCCGCCGGCATCATTGATCTTTAGGTATTTCAGCACGGCCCATTCTGTGACGGCAAACACAGGGATCTCCAGCATGGCCATAACCTAAAGAAGATACTCAATGTCAACTGTGACGGATGGGTTTTATCAATTTTTAACAATACTGTGGAGATTACAATATAAACAATGCAATACATTCATTGACTTTTAATTAAAAGACGGCTTTCATGTTTTTTATGCGATATGCGTAAGTGCTTTAAACATGTTCAACGTGGTTCATTTGTTAAAAATCGAGATAGATGCATGACGTTGTATTTCTGTCCTCAAAACTATCCCCCGTACAGACAAAGGCTTAAGAAAGGTTCAATTTTCAACCTATCAACGTCATAAGGTTAAGAGTTATTTATTGGCTGTTCTCCCACAAAATGACGCACCAATCAACAATCACGGAAGAGCACGAGCATCAGCGGGTACATTCCAAGAGAATCCCCACATGAGGGGATTGGTCACAAGAACTACTGACGTTCTGCCCGCAGGAGCTCGACTTTTTTTAGGAACAACCATAAAGCTTTATCTGTATTCTATAAATGTGAGTAAACCAAATGCTTTTTTAAAACATGTACAAGGTGTTTCTACAGTACAGGAACTCCAAATTAATATAACATTGATAAAACTGCGTTTAATAACACTACTTTGAGGGTCAGTGAAAATTCTTGCAAAATTAATTTACTCTTATGTCATTCCAAACCTAATTGACTTTATCTTCTACACAACCAACCTGACACACAACAGAACATATTTTCAGAAATTCAAAATAATAGATGTCTACCCTATTGACTTCCATTAAAAGGACACAAAACAACATAAATTCTTTAAAATATTTTCATTGAAGAAAGAGTCGTACAGGTTTTGAATGACATGAAGGTGAAAAATTCTTTTTGTCTCTCTCCTCAAAAACTTTTCCAAAGTGTATTTTACTACAGATATTTCTTAGATGGGTTTGTTACCAGAAATGTGCAATTAAAAGGGATGGATCACCCAAAAATGAAAATGATGTCATTAATTGCTCACTCAAGTTTTCCATGCCTTTGAAAGTTTTCCCTCTTTGATTAAAAATAAAAAAAAAGATATTTGGAGAAATGTTTGCAACATGGTACCATGGACTTCCACAGTATAAAAATAAAAGTGGGACTCAAAGTAGTCCGAGAACAGTTTATAAAATTACATTTTTGAAATTTCGTAGAAAAATGAAATAACATTTTGTACCATTCGGTACTCAAAAGTGCCCCAAAAATCTCAGATGATGACATTCTTTCACATATCTTCCTTTATGTTCCGCTTAACAAAGAAATATACAGAAATTTAGAACTACTTGAGGTTTTTGTGTTTATTTTTGGGTGAACTATCTCTTTAAGTCATCCCTGTAAAATACAATAAACTTTCTTGACATTAACTTACTTACCAGCAACTGCACAGGACTGGTCTTCCCCAGCACTGCCCCGAAAGAGATTAACACCACAGCACAGGCGAATTCAGCGTTTATCAAATTCATCACCCCGAGGTGAATCTTCCCATCATGATAAAACTGGAAGAAGCCCTGCACCAAAATAGCCCATTGAATGGCAAATGTGGCCGTCAGAAAGTTAAAGACCATTCCGCCAAAACCATAGCGCCGGAAGAAGGCCAACAGGCATCCAAATCCAATAAATATCATCACTTGTATATCAGCAAAAAAGGAATAATTCTGATAGAGTGAGTTCTCCATGGGCTTGGTCTGGTTGTTCTGTAGGAGTGCATTTGCATTGTCATCGTAAGTTACAAACACAGCGTAGAGGATCACAATCACAACCTCTAATGTGAAGATGAGCGCAGGAAGGCGCACACGCAAGCCTGTTGAGCTTCTCTTCATTTTGGGCCTCCAGTCACATACACTTTCTCACAGACTGATTTTTATTTTATCTACTGTATCTTGATAAGGCAAATGCTGGTTATTGGCTCAAATCTGAGGTTACTGTAGGGAAGCCAGCTGCACTTTGCCCTTGGTAATAAACTGTCTGAGGATTCAGATTGCTCAGCAGTTTTCCAACTTTAACAAAGGACATGCAAGACCTCGGTGTAAATGACCTGGATCACAAAAGAGTGATAGAGAGTGGTGCATAAAGAAGCTCATTCACATGTTTATGGCACCGATCAATGGGCCGTTCGGTTTGTTCAGAGGTTTTGAGATTACACGATGAGTTCTGATGGACACAAAAGCTTCACTCATTTGCGTTTTAAAAAGCCAAAATAATTTAAAAATACAATCACATTTCCATGAATTCATTTGGCAGACGCTTTTATGTAAAGTGACTTTCAAGTATTATGCATTGGCCAATTATATCTTCATAGCAAATGGGTGTAAGATGCCTTCTCAAGGACAATTCAGTCTTTGTCTGCTGGCAAATGTGTTAACAATCCAATTATTCCATGAGACTACACGGAAAATTCAATCAATTCATATCTCATTGTGTGTCAAAACAAAGCTCTGATGATATATTTACACCAGTGGTTAGAATAGGTGTATTACTTGGATTATATTCTGGGTTATATATTAAATTCAACAGGATGTAAAAAGGCATGGTTTGGAACATCTTAAATAGTTTCATCTTATTCTTGTCTTCAGGTTGGATAAAAGAAGTATACGTTGCTAATATCTGACAAAAATAAAACAAAACGTATTTACTATCACATTGGTGCTACTGTACACTTTGAAAGAAAAATTGAAATTAATGTTGGCATAAAAACCTAAAACATTCAATGAGATTTGCTGTTTTACAAAAAGGTTATTTGTGATTAGAAGGGTCTATAGAAAGTCTGTTTCACTGGACGCACAACACAGGCCTCATGTTAACTTCAGATGTGTGTTTGTCTGGCAAGTGGCAAGTCAATCTATATGACTTTCTTTCTTCCACTGAACACAAAAATAAGATATTTTGAAGAAAGTAAATGATACCATTTTAAATTTTTTTACAACCTTTAACTTTTAATGAAGTTAATACTACTCAACAGTTATTGATGCTTTGATTAAGACCACCAGAAGTTCACTTTGGGCAACATAAGGTTTGTTATGGAACCGTCCATAAAACCATTACAGCTAATCATTCTTTGAGTGTATATCAACTACATGCTTGTGTATGTTTAATGGAGAGGTATCATGCTGTTAAACATTTTGACTTCTCATGTTCATTGTGGTCCATTTGTTAAAAACCGAGTTAGACGCATGACATGGTATTTCTGTGCTTAACACACTCCCCGTCGAGCAGCAAGTTTTTTCGGAAGGGTCCTTTTAAATATTCCACCTGTCACCGCTGGAGCTTTGCTTTTTCAGGAAACAAAGCTGTATCTGTCTTCTGTTAATGTTTGTTAACTAAATACTTTTCAGAGATATGAACAACATGATTCCACACGACAGGTTATCAAGATCAGCATAAGATTGATAGAAACGGCCAGTGATACCCCTCCTTTACACTAACAGTTCTTTGGTAAACATAGATTTTTATTATTGCTGGTGGGATTTGAAAGCAGTAAAGGTACATCTGATAAATAACCCTGGCAATAAAGTGCTGTGTATTGTAGTGATAAATGTAGTGATAATGATAGTCCTGTGGTGCAGTGATGGTCCCTTTAAAAAAGGCATGTAATATATGTGCAAAATTATATTTTTAAGCACAAAGACCTTCTAAAACTACCAATGTTAGACAAACTAGGAAAACTACTAAAAGTACTAAAAATCTTTAAGTCTCCTACATTATTGCAATTAAAATCCATAAAACAACACAAATTAATATCAGACATGTCAATATGAATGTCAAAATGCTTCCCAATCTGCCTGAATTCACATAATATTTGACATTTTTCTTATTGTTTAGTGCATTGCATTGCAAAGCATGCTGGGAAAAGCTCTGTCTTTGAAACCGTAAATTTAATACTTAAGTAAATTGAACTTAAATTGATTCCGGGAAAGACAGATCTGCAAAGCCTTGTCTAGTTTTGTTTACCATAATACATGCCACATGTAATTATTAAACATATTACTGTACACCAATAATTTGCAAAATATCTAAGTAAAATAACCAAACATAGATTTATTTTTTGACAATGTTTTAAGATTTTCTTGTTAGAACCACGAATCCACTTTTCTAAGTGTGCTACAAGAAGCTCTCCATATCTGTAGGGGACATATTTTAAAACAATATAAATATATTCTTCATATAATATATTTTTCAACAATATTTTATATTCTAAAGATTAAAGAACCTTAATTTAGGTCTGACAAACTCTTACAGAATGCACGTACACTTTTTAATCACAAAGGAAAACACAATGAAAATCGTGGTAATAAATGACTTGAACTTTATTGCATTTTGTGCAGACAAGTCTATAAAATGGCCCAGAGAAACCATTATTCATAGAACATAGAAGCATTTGACAAGGTAAAACAATAATTGAAGATATCTGGTTAAATATAATTTATTTAACACAATTTTCAGACACGGTTTCTATTTATATTTTAAAATATTAAACTTGCATGGACACACAAATTAAACAGCTAGGCTAAGATAACTATAATGTGTCATATATTTACAAAAGTAACTATCAAGGTTTAACCTCTCTTTTTCCTAGAGTGATATGTCACACACAGTCATATACGTACACATACAGAGACACGCCGCCTCTTTCCCTCTTACAGTACAATCTCGCTCACAAACACTCTGAATCCTTGTTCCGATGAGCTGGAACAGAAGCGAAGAACAAAAAAAACACAATCTCTACTCAAGATCACTGTCTTTGGATCTACGTCGACTACCGTACAAAATGTATCAGTGCTCTCTTCGGGATAAAATCGAAATGCTGACCGTAGAAATACTGGACTGGAAAAAATGCAGTCTTCAGAAATAACTGAAGATGCGTTTAGGAAATCAGAACCGATACTTGTGTCATTGAGTTTAAGACTGGACACGCTGAGATAGGAGGCCGGTATATGGAAGTGCTTAAATGAGAGAACGTTAATTTCCCTGGCTGACCTAATAAAACCGTGATGATTTTAGGTTTTCAAACAATGGTTCGTCTTGGATTCAACCTGATCAAGCTGGAATATAGCCATCTCATATTGCATTTGTAAAATCTCACATTTTCCTATACCTATATAGCAAACGCTCTCAAATTATCATTAGCACCTTCTGAAAATCCTGCAAGTACTAAGGAATCAATTTCAGTTAGCTGGTTCATTTATAAGCCCTGTTTGTCGACTTGTAGTCTGCAGTTTACCACTGTTGCAGGATTGTTAAACTTGCATAAAAAGCCTCAAACTATACGGATTAACTTCTGTCTTTTTTGTCTACAACAATGCTCCACATCATCACACAACAAGAACAATAAATAAAGATACACATCGCCAAAGGTTACAGATGCGAGTGAATGTGTCGGAAAGAAACTTCACCTTGGATTTTCACAGTGCTTACTTCTAGTTATGCTTTGGCCAAATTGGGGTGACTTTACTGTAAAGTTTACCATCCCTTAAGAGAGATAAGGATCGACATGCTTTTCATGGTTTATGACACTTTTGTCCACAGCCTTGGAAAAGGATAAGACGGATCTGATAAAATGATATCGAAAAGCCCTTAGCGTCAATGGGGATTCAATTCAGGTGTTCGAAATTGTCATGAAGAACGGGACATCGTCTACTTCGCAAAGTCCAACAGCACAGCGTGCAGCCAATATGGCCAAATCTTTGCGTTGTCCCAGCATGTGTTCCTTCATGTGGAAAGTAACCAAACCGTAAGCCACCCTGGCAGGTAATGGAAGCTCTGATTTCGATCTATAATACTCACACTGCTATAAAGAATTCAATAGAAAGTCATTTTCGACCCTCAAAGAACGTATTAAACTGTAATTGCATAGGACGCCGAAGAAGCCAAACTTGTCTTTTGTGTCTTACAGAATTGCAAATGTATCCTTCAGATAAGATTTTAGCTTGAAACATAAGCAGTTAAATTGGAAGGATTACAATAGGTAGCGCTTATCACAAACCGTACTTCGCAATTCCAGGTTTGGAGAAAATGATGAGTTGTGAGCATAACTAGAATACAGAAGAAGGAAATATAGGTAGATATACTTAAAGTTAATTTGGAAACAAAGAACAAGCTAAAGTTCACCTTAAGACCACAACCCTAATACACTACTATTCTAAATAAAGTGTGCACTTTGACTTTACAACATGTGAGGTTAAATGAAGTACGCTCGAATAATATCAGGACAAACTGACATGGACTTTTGAGACGTTGCGCCAGTAAAACTTTCTGTCGTTAAGTTCTATTACCTAAACCCTGTAAAATATTTCGTGAAAAATTACTCAATGCAAATACGCTTTTGTTGTATTTTTTCTCCTCCTTTTTATATTTTGGGGGCAGGTATGTCATCTATTTACACAGTAATGAAGGCAGCAGCAACCTCAGCACAACGTGATTTGAAAGTTTAAAACATACAGTTAGTTTCCTTTTTTTACGTCTCACATTTACACAAGACAATATTTGACTAAACTATTGGATAATCTAATATACTTCTTTTTTTCATTGTTGCAATGTTACAAAAAATAAAATACTTTTTTTACTTTTAGATAAATGTTTTAAATATCTTGAGCTATTTCTACCACACATCAACTAAATACCCCGTGCTTGTGATTAAAACAGTCTGCATCAGTCCCAGATGATGCGTACATGTAGCAAATCGGTGTCTTCTATACAAATGTAGAAAATAATGGAAATTTGTAGACATTCGTGACGTTAGACGTGATATGCTTTTTAAATACTATGTAGGTAAAATATGATTTTGTTCACAAAAATGATTTGGTGAAAAATTACTCTTTCTGTATGTTATTAAAACTAGATCTGTTACTTAAGTAACTGGTGATATAATCTAATGCTATAACATCTTCCTCAGCACTCTCCTTTATATATGAAAATGTAAAAATAACAATGTGATTTTTCTATTTATATGGCACAATTTATATTTTATGATTTGGCAAGAGATGTCAAGACCATGTTTGGACCGTGATTACAATCAATCATAAAACTGCTGAATGAATAAATCATTTTTCTTTCTAAATAAATATTTGAAATATAAATACTGTTTCTTTTTTATGTACATTCCCTCACAATATAGGTTATTCTATTAAATAAGATTATTCAGGATTATACCTTTACTGGATATTTAAACTGTATATGGGCTTTCGAATATACAGCGGGTGATTTTCTTAAAACTCATTTTTCACTGCATGTACACATATGTGGACGGAGCGATATCATTAATGTCTGCTGATACTGTGTTTCAGTGTCACACATCTGTGAAAGGAACAAAGTCATCAATCCTATTAAAAATTTGATATACCCTACCAAATCTACGTAAGTACAAACACACACACACACACACACACACACACACACACACACACACACACACACACACACACACACACACACACCGCTCTCATATTGTATGACTTTTAAAGGCTGATATAGTCAATGGGCATGCAAATGTTTCAAGGGCAAAGCTGATAGCGATTGATCAGGACGATGACCTCTGAGTGCTCACACCTTACTCACAATAAAACCCTGGTCAGTTCTGTCCTCGGTGTGAATAACAACCTCAGACAATTACGTGGTGCACTGGAAGACTGGTTTCAACAAAGAAATGTTTAAGCAATTCTACGTTGAACATAGTGACAGTATAGGTCCATGTGGTTTACTACTGTACACAAAACCTAATTTTCAATTTTGAAGGGAGCGATCATGTATGCATATATTTCTTTTCGGCATACTAATAATGCCATAAAAGAAAAGTTTGATTTAAAAATTACATTGGGGTTTTGATCAACAAATAATTCAAATCAAGTTTTCCAGTTTGGAACAACATAAACAAAGCTGTTTTGCATGTTCAAAGTCTAGTTTGATTACCGTTAAGGAAAAGATTTCCCAAAAATGTGACTTAAGCTCATAATTTACCTTCTATTGTGCCATTCTAAATATATATGACTCTTCCCCTCAGCGGAAACCGAAAAGCTATGTTATTATTACATTATGGCATCCAAAATGTCCAAATGCAAGCTCCACAAATCTCATCTTTGAATCAAATTGGTTCTTGTGCGGAAACCAGAGTCAAAGTAAAACATTTCACCCAAAATGAACATTTTGGCATCCTATGTTCATCCTCCAGTTGTTGAAGACCTAATGTAAAACTTTCTTTGTGCTATATGAATGTTTGTATTTAAGCTATTTGGTTAACCATTGACTTCCATATTAGTTTTTCGACCGACTATGAGACCCAAAAGTGATCTTAAATGCCTTGAATTCAAACTTTATAAAGATCAACAAGGAAAATGTATTCAGGATTACAACAACTGGATGGTGAGCAAATTATGACAACATTAATTTTTCGGGTGAAGTACTCCACCTTAAAGATTCATTGAATAAGCATGTGGCCATAGTGTGTGTCCCTTGACGAACAACGTTTACATTCAAATCTAACTAAATAAACCACAAATATGATTCTTTTATGTATAGATTTGCTTCATAAGCTATTTTGCATGCCCTGGACTTACTTTTGTGATCAATGTATGTCATGTGATTGATTTACAGCTTCAAATCTAAATCTATCCAATGGCATTATAACACTATAAAAAGCTACATTTTACTTAAAATTGAAGAAAGGCAGTCATATACACCTAGGATGGTGTTAGAGCAAGTAAATCACGTTAAATCTTAATAAAATCTTAACTGTTTAGATTAATAAATAGTGACGGTAGTTTGTTAGTTGTCACTGATGGTGTTATCTGTCATTTGGGAATGCCGTCAAATGTAAAATATACTAACAACGTCATGTGCTAAGTTGTGCATCTTGTCTGTTGAGGTGAGAAATAAAGAAATAAGAAGACAGAAAGATGAGATAACTAAGAACATGGACGTGACATCTACTAAGCTGGTGTCTTTTAGAGGTCTTAGGCTATGTAGTGCAAAGTCATCTGATATGCGCTGGGGCGTTATTGCTCATGGTGAAGGTAAGGGTGACTGGGGTTTCCGTCTATGCAGTGAGGGACGGGTTACGAGTATTTGGTGGATGAGCTTAGCCCCTCAGGAGTAGATGGTAATGACTTCACGTCCTCCTCCACGCACGAGGAGGACCCGGTTGAGGCCTTCGGTCAAGACCTCAAGGAATTCCATGTCTGCGTTTGTAAAGTTAAGAAGCATAATGTTTTTGATTTATTGATTTTATTTATGGAAATGTGTATTTTAATATAAACAAGATCAATACAGAGTGGGAAATAAGGATACAGGTTTCTTCTCCAGTGCGGTTCCTAGGTGGACCAGGCATGTTCAGCAGGACTAGTTTCGCTTCTTGTGACTTCTTCACGATGACTTCATTGAGCTTCTGTGCATGATGCATGCGTCTGACATTGGACTGGTTTCTGAAGAAAGATTATATGAAACATTTTTATATTGGTTGGTTGTGTTTGTGGATTTCCCTTTGTGACTTAGTAAGTTTTTTTTCCAATGGGTGAGATTGGAATGCATATGAAGTATGGAAATAACAATGAAGTTTTCTAGAATAATTCAAAGGAATCGAGTAAGGTAGCTTTGTATTTTTGTGGTGTGTATACTCACAGGTTTTCCCATTCACTGAAGCATAAAACAGGAAAATAAAAGTAAGCAAAATATAGATTCACAGCATACATTTTACTTTCATTCTTTTAAAGAGATAAATATCTCGTCATCATTTAGTCCTCTTTTAATTATTTCAAACCCATATCACTTTTTGTTCTTCTGCAAAGTACCAATTCACTTCAATTATATGAAAACACCGCCATTGTTTTGATCCCCAATTTCTTCGGAATATTTTATTTTGTTTTTCCTGCAGAAGACGGAAAGTCATTAAGGTTTGGAATGACATCATTTTCATGTTTGGGTGAACCATCACTTTAAATAATCACCAAAATGCAGTTGATTTAATGTTCGGTAGCATAAATTGCATTTCTACTTTATTATATTTACCTTCTTAAAGGAATAGTTTACCCAAAAAGAATCTTTAAGGAACCTTGGCAACCAAACAACGCTTACTCCCATTATAAGTACACAAAACAACCGAGACATTTCTCAAAATATCTTCTTTTTTATTTCACAAAGTAAGATGGAATGATGGTGAAGATTTACTTTTGGGTGAATTATCCCTTTAACTAAAACAATGAAATGTATAAGATTAATATATTCAACATATTATGTAAGTTTCTACTTTCTCAAGGGTACAGAATATTATTTGTGAGTTTAGTCCATGGCCTAACATTTCAATTCCAAATGAAAGTACAATTATTTGTTTAACATTTGATTAATTAATTTGGATCTATTTTCTGATCTTCTCTGCACTTACTTCAATACCAATGGTTCGATAATAAATTTATTGTGCCTAATTCATAATAAATTTAATGGGCCTAATTCATACTAAATTTAATGGGCCTAATTCATACTAAATTTAATGGGCCTAATTCATACTAAATTTAATGGGCCTAATTCATACTAAATTTAATGGGCCTAATTCATACTAAATTTAATGGGCCTAATTCATAATAAATTTAATGGGCCTAATTCATAATAAATTTAATGGGCCTAGTTGCTGGAATTTAAAGGCAGCATTATCCTAATTGTGAATGAGAGTGCATGTGCGCCCTATCTACGAATGATTGGAATTTATTAACATTCACATTACTATCAAATCTGAATTTTGTCAAAATAAACTTTTTTGAAAGGTTTAACATGCAGACGACTCAAAATATCTCGGAATAAGATCTGATGTATTGCCGTGACTTACGGTTTCATGTTGAACATGTCCTTTACACTCTCAGGATGGACCACAGCTGGGTTATTGATCTTCTCTGTATCATCCGTCCAGGTCCTCTGAATCTCTTCTCCGGGGCTCATGGCCGCAGGGGTGGGAGAGGTTAGGGACGTGGGGCTAGTGGGGGTGGGTGTGGCATTTTTACCCTGAATGAGTTGCACCTGTCGAGTACGGGAGAGACGTACAGACTAAGGGTGAGCAGAGGATAGGGGGATGAAAAATTGAGAAGTAAGAATATGCAATTTATAGGTGGCATTGTTCTTCAGGAGAAAGAGAGAGAAAGAGAGAGAGAGAGAGAGAGAGAGAGAGAGAGAGAGAGAGAGAGAGAGAGAGAGAGAGAGAGAGAGAGAGATTTGACAGGGCGGCTATGAAATTACCTCTTCCTCAGGTTTCTCTTCACCTCCTCCTGCCACTGATTCCTCAGTGATGCTTCTCTGCGTATGCAGGTTGGAAGGGTGCTTCCGCCGAATAGACCCACGGGACACATCTGTGATGCTTTGAATCTAAAGATACAACATCAATACAAATTCATTAATGTGCATGAGCCTGCCATTCTGATATCATGATTTAAAAGGTAATTCGTAAGGGAAATGGCAATGTCTGAAATAAGAGATGGATGAAATAGCATTTCCATTATGTTTTTATGCTTCATTAATCAAACAAATAAAAAATGGACACTAGGGTCTTAAATCTGATCCACTATTGGCAAAGATGTTCAGGGCTGTTTCAAAAAGCACCCAACACATGGGACGCATTCAATTTCACTTAGGGGTCCAAAAGGGAAAGACCACTTGTAGAATGCTTTTTTTATTAAGTTTTATATATAATCAATAGATATGTTTCTTTGCAAGCTGGCTTATACTTGATGTTTACATCATGTGGGTGTTTGTTGAAAGAATATTTTAAGCATTTATACAGCCTCATTGTTATATGATTTTCATTTTTCTGCAGAACACAAAATGATGTAATGGCGACTTTCATTTTAAACCCACAAAATCACATAGACATTTCTCAAAACATCTATGTACCACAAAAGTCATATAAACAATGTCACAAAAGATGTTTCTGTTTTATATATTTTGTGTCTTCAGTGTCTGTACCTCTCTCTCACGCTCATTCTTGGTAAGATGCATCTCCTTGAGAAGATGCGAACGCTGTTCCATCACCAGGGTTTTTTCGTAAGTGTAGGCCGAGATATCACTGTCATGCTTAAAAACAAACACAGAAAGAATGTTAGACTGTATTTCTCTGTGTCTGTGCAGAGTGTATGTGCAGTGTGTGTGTGTGTGTGTGTATGTGCGTGTGGTGTGTGCGTGTGTGCGTGCGTGCGTGCGTGTGTGCGCGCGTGTGCGCCTTTCTCACCATTTCCACCACCTCCACTTCAGCATCGAGACGCAGGTGGTAGAGGAACGTCATTAGATCTTTCTTCATCTGAATGCTGTTGTCATCCATCTGGGCCACGGTGAATATGCGCATCTTACACTTCCTCCACACCTAGAAACCCAAGCAAGAATAGAAGCAGTTTTCTCTAACAACACTAAACACAAACATAACACAGACGGTCATTATGATCCCATCCTGCTATCTTGACCCTTAAGTATCATCCAAAACAATAGTCATCAGACGTATCACTATTGGGACATTTCCAGTGTGTACATTTTTGTGGCCTGTAGCTACTCCTGTAAATGATTAAGGTGGGTGACACAGGACAAAGATGTTGACATATTTCTGCTTCTTTGCTGAAGAAGCAGAACTAAAGAAACATTCTAAGGTCATAAGAAATACCGGTTTACTATGTTAGATCATTGTGTCTTTAGGTCTATCAATATTTTAATAATCTGAAATCTTCGGTCCACCATTTTCCTGATAAAAAAACCATAATAATAAAGTTGTACATTCTACAACTATCAGACAAAATTATTTAAAATAGTTAAATAAATAGACATTTATATCTTTTATTGAAAAAAAGTAACATTTGAAGACAATCACATATAGCATGTCATTTAACATATTTGATCATTTTTAAGTTACATGATTCCTAAAGTTCTAAAATTTGAAAAAATATAAATGCAAATGTGAGGAAGTGTCCCGAAATGTTTGACTTGAGAGGGGTGGCAGTCAAACTTTTTGGTTATATTTGTTTTAGGGTATATAAGTTCAACTGTAAGAGAAAAAAACTCCTTTTCCAGTGGCGCTATACATAAAGAAAAAAGACAGACCTTGTGCTGGCGCAGAAGGAAGGGCAGAAGCATGAGCATGCCTCCATCATGAACAATCCACCAGACATCGATGTGGCCCTCGGTGAAACGTTCTCCGTTTGATGGGTATGCTGAAATGTTCTTTGGCACAAGCAGAGCTAAGCTCGCCGCTGTGGTCTCACGAACCACCTCTGTTCACAAAACATATGACAAACAAACAAGTCCAATTTGGCTTGTGTGTGAAGTTTAGTGTGTATTTACTTTTTATGGCGGCTTTAAACTAACAGTTCACAATCACTCTGTTATCATACGCAATAAAGCTACAATAGTTATAAAACACAGGTAAAAAGTGCATGTGGCCTTGCCTGAATTACCACAAAAAAGCAAAACCTGAAGCTAAACATTAAACCAATGATAACCCTGGACTCAATGTACAAAGGTGATGGAGAATGACTGTCTTACCAATGAAGTTCCTGCAGCGATGGTGTTCCTCCGCCTGCTTCCAGTTCTTAGGAAAGCTGACTAGTACCGTGTTATGGCGAAGGCCACCTAGACCACCGGCTTGGATCAAGTGTGAGGTTGCGTCCCGCAGGTTGCACGAGATCACCACCTGACTGAATCCCTTGACCTTCTCGACTTCCATTAGCTTCCTCAGAGACTGACAAATAAAGGAAAAACCCATAGCTGGTGTCTCATTTTAGGTAATTAAGTAGAGTTTGTGATTTGTGAGTCCATACTTGATCTGCTTTCTGCGCCTCTGGTTGGTTGTTAAGGAAGGTTCCCTCCATGCATGCCCCCACGATGGTTAAACCTTTGCCTGCTTTCAGCTGGCTGGTCAGAGACAGAAGTCGAGGATGTTCAACGCTCTGCTCCCCATCCAGGCTTGTGAGCACCAAAATCTGTGGCCTGTGAATTTTAAATGCCATTACAAGACCGATGTTTTAAAATAACTATATTCATTGATTAAGTGGCAAGGATTTTTCTTCTGTCAAAAAAAAACATCATGAAGAAATGGCTGATTTGTTCAAACATTGTGATTATTATGGACACCGACCTCCAGTTTTTGGTGTGAGGTGGACCTTCCTCCAGTCGCATAAGTGCAAACCGAGCAGCACTAAGAGAGATACCACGTATCCCATCACCCCACTCCTTCTCCGCCCTAAAGGATGGAAACACAAAGTTGCTGTCACTTCAAAGCAAGGCAAAACTGCATTTAAATTCATTTCATGCCATGTAATGTAAATCTAGACTAAAC
This sequence comes from Triplophysa yarkandensis, assembly GCA_033220385.1. Classification (NCBI taxonomy): domain Eukaryota; kingdom Metazoa; phylum Chordata; class Actinopteri; order Cypriniformes; family Nemacheilidae; genus Triplophysa; species Triplophysa yarkandensis. The sequence continues at coordinate 19,792,041 of CM065656.1, forward strand.
AGAGTAGCTTTACAGAAAAAAATTATAAATTGTGCACAATAAAACAAGGAATGTGTTTACAGGCAGTAGCAGTGGTTTCATTATTTTATTTGCCATCGTTCTGGTGTATATTACATCCTTTTGATGTGAACACAAACTAACAATTATTATGTTAAAATGCCTTAAAGTAAAAGTTTACCTAAAAATAAAAAGAGTGTACATCATTTAGAATTTGGTCATTTTAAACGGATATGACTTTCTTTTGCAGAACACAAAATAACGTATTTTGAAAAATGTTGGGAACTGCCATCCATTCATTTGCATTGGTTTGGTTTTCATACAGCAGAACTGACTGGGTGCCAGTGCAATTGGGTTAATCACTCTTTTATAATATCTTCTTTTGTGTTCTGCAAAAAAATCTTACAAGCTTGACAAGAGGGTTAAGTAAATGATGACACAATTTTAATCTTAATTTTCTTATGAACTATCACTTTTTCTTACTTTGTTGAATGGGATACAATGTCATAGTTGTGGGGCCATACTTGATATCAACTAGATTTCATTGTTTCCATTTTCCATTTTACTAAATCAGCACAATATATTAACATCAGTCTTGGTGGTAAAGAGTTCAAGTTTGTGGGTTCGAATGCCAAGCTCAGCAGACATTGACTGAAGTGTCCTTGAGCAAGACATCTTACCCCTGTTTACTCTGCAGTGATGATTGACAACTGCATAATAATGTAAATCATTTTGGATAAAAAGTGTCAGCCAAATGAATAAATGTTTATGTAATATTGCATCTCACAAATCTATTATTTCGCTTCAGATGACATTTATGTACCCACAGTTAATTTATAAATTATACAAATAATATGACACACTTTTATTATAATAATAGTTTGAAAATTTGTGTTTCATTTAAAAATATATAAAGTAATTATGGGCTCTACTAAATAAAAGATGTCATATACATCTGGGACGGCATGAGGGTTGGAAGATACATTTTTAGGTGATCTAATCATTTAAAGAAAAGAAAATAGACAAAAAAAATTTGTTGACTTCTCATCAAGTAAAAATGAACCGAAGAGAAGCAGATTATGTAATATCTCCTATTTGTTTTGCTTTCCTGGCATTGGTCTAGGATTAAAATGTCTAAAGCAACATAAAATGCATAGGATGCACAAAATTATTCACATTCATTAAATTGGCACACAACTGTTCTTCTGAACCCCCCCTCCGGCCAGAAAAATTGTCCGGCTAATAATGGCTTTTTTGCCAAGAGTGAGATTGATCTTGTTTGCACAAAAATCATTAAGTTTTTGCTTTTTTCGTCCACGCTTTCCTCCCGAGGCTCGTTTTGGTTTGCTTACCCGCAGAACTCTATGTATTTGTAGATACAGCCGGCGATCACCATGGCAACAATGGCATAATACCAAGAGCACAGAAACATCAGCGTGAGACACAAGCTCATACCCAAAAGTGACAAAGCCCTGGAAAGACCACACATTATAGGTTATTAAAAGCTTAAGTGTAATCTTTTATCCATCCAAATCATTGTCACCAGATTGTGTGATGTACCAGTGGTAAAACTTGAAGCGTGGCCTCCAGTTAGGGGTTCTGAGGAGTGTCTGCAGTGCACAAGCCAGGTTTACAAACATATAGCACATAAGAAAGAACCTGTGGGAAGCAAAATTACATTACATAAATAAACTCTGTATCATGATTCTCATATATTAAACATAGATAAAAGTCAAAGCTGCTCACATAGACAGAATGGGTGCGACGGCATCCAGAGAGGCAATGAGGATGCCAATCTCACAGATACAGGCCGTCAAGAGGAGAGCCCACGTGGGTTCACCGTTAGCTTTGCCGTGACCAAACACCTGTTAAACATATCAATATCATTTATCTGTATGCAACAATCTTAAATAATGAGGGAATCGATGTGTATAATGTGAGTGTACCCTGAGGAATGGAATGATTCCATCTCGGGCGATAGCTTGAAGGAGGCGGGGTGCTCCAGTCAAACTCTGAAGCCCCGCCCCACATGTGGAGAAGAATGAGCCAAACACAATGACCCAGGGCGAGGGCCATGCCAGGGTTCCGATGACCAAGTTACCATTCACACCTTCCCCAAATCTGCAGATTAAAATGAATTTATAATCGATTTAGAGTAATGATGACATTCTTTTAGGTGATTTTTGTAGTTGATCTTTAAGGCAGAAGGGTAAAGTTTGACTACATTTCATTCATAGCTTTGACTAAAGAGAAAGTTCATAAAAAATGATCATTTTGTCATTATTTATTGATCCTCAATAACCCCAGATCGGTTTCTTTGATCTTCTGAACCCAACCTCCAAGTTATTCATTTTTGATTAAATACGTAACATGAACGCGTTACTCTCTATTTAAGCGGGCTTGCAATGCATCTACATTAAAAATGCCAAAATAGAGTACAAGATGTAAAATGTGAACAGCGTGATTCATACAGTGCATTATAAAAAACATTTGGGGCTTAAGCCCCCTTAGCCCATCCTTTCTCTGAAAATCAAAGAAAGCCAGCCATCCGTGCTTTATACATCAAGAGGGTGCATAAAAATGTCTGAACTTTAATTATTGGATGTGCTTCTTTAAAGTCACATACAAATAAGAGGTAACAAAAACTTACTTATCCCTCAAAACAACTCCATCCACACAGGCTCCAAACAGAATCACAGAGGACATGTCTGGGAAAGTTTGAATTGAGGACAATAGAAATCAGCAAAAGGCAATCCATCCTTAAAAAACATCATCTCCTTTTTATCACGTGTGAAGCCAAATCAACTTTTTGTGGTTAACCAGATATCAAATGACACTTCACATTATACTTCCAGGATGTGCAATTCTACACTGTCACAATGGAAGCCGCGAGTCATTTATGTGAGCAAATTTAGAGCAGTTTAATGGCTCAAGAGTGAAGGATACAGATGAAGGAGGTGGTTGCAATGGCCAAGATGGTACCAACAGGGATGGACTTCTGAGCATCCTGCAGATCCCCAGAACGATTGGAGCCAGCCATGATACCTAAACGATACATAAACACACACGCAAACTTTATAAAACATTCATCTGAGACTTAAGGATGAACAAACTACTAGAAATGATAATCTTGGATTACGGATGCTGGGGTTTTTGCTTACATAGTGGGGGCTTAACATCCCCAGAAGAACAGTAAAAAACACCTACATAGTGTGGATAGCCAAGGACCCCCGTGAGAAAAACAACTTAATCAACACACTCAATCACATCGTAATGAAAATCTTAAAAAAATGCAGCAAGGATTATGTGAGGGATAATACAGTGAAAATATCAATAGCTCGGTAAAAAAAAAATAGAAGTCGATGAAGAGTTCACACAGACGTGTTTATGTGAGTGACAGTAGTCAGGCTCTTCATGGCTTTGGGCCAATGTGGTTATAAAAAAATCTTGTTTAGATCGCTGGTGAGGGGACATTTGCGGCATATAAATAATGCATATAACTTTGCTTCGCACATTTGCAGATGCATTATTTAGTAAGGGGATGTAATAAAAAGTCAGATTTAAATGAATATGGCAATGTGTTCTAAAACAGGACTAATGATACAACAGACAGGCGTAAATAATTCCAATATCATTTATCAGAATGTTCACATGTGGTTCCGACCTGTGACAGATGGGAAGTAGATGCCAACCAGCAGGGTAAAGAAGCTAGTGATGTCTGCCAACACATATCGGTTGGTGTTGGTCAATGGGGCTTCGGGGTCAAGCATTGCTGGTATTCCCCATTTCTCTAACATTGAATTTTTCTCCATGAAGGTGCTGAAGAGGTTTTCTGTGAGAAGTAAAAGAAACATTTGTTAAATTAAAATACAGTTTCTCAATATGAACGCATATATATCATAATACATCTTGTCTATACACTTTAAATTCAAAAATCTTATTATGATCTTACTTTGGATTACCATATTTTTACCATACATATTAGATCATTCAAGGTTTAAACACCAATCATATCATTTTATGTTGTTTCCCTTTACAAATTTTTCAAAATATTGAATAAGGTTTCACTTTTAAGAAAATAATCTCATAAATAAACTCAAATAGTAAACAGCCTTTTTTCAGTTCACTAACATTAACTATTCATGTGACAGTTATTGTTTTTTATTTGCATTGGAATTATGATGCGCTTTCTGCTTTCTGAGCCAAGTTTTTTGCATTCTATTTGAACTTGGGAAAAATTCTTGTTTTCTAAAACAAGCCCCAAAATATACACAGTTTTTATGTAACAAAAACAGAAAATATCTAAAAAATGTAAATGACTAAAATATCACAAAATGTAAATAAGACAGGTACGTGCTCACTCCGTTTTGACATAAATTTCAAATTGAACCTTTCTAGAAAATTCTAATCGACAGAATATTATTTACATTTATTGAACAGTAATTTGTATTTTTTAGATATAGAATCATTAGACATTTCACAGATAACAAATCAATCTGCAAACCCCTTAAGAAATGTCAGCACCCCAAAATATACATGAGCCTGTCTAGAATCCTCAATTCTTTACACTTAATAAAGATACTGCGGATACATTTTATAAAATATTTGATAGCTACTTTAACAATAAGTGTGAAGGTTACAAACATTTCTGACCTGCCAAAATTCCACTGGTGACTCCAGGAATTCCCTGGATCTGAGATACGTTGTTTTTGGTGAAATACTCATCACAGGTTGCGTTCAGAAACTCAGAATCACAGAAGAGCCTCCAGAGTTTGGTGGTGACTGTGGCATTACCTTGTTCTATAGTCTTGGCACAAATATCAAAGCCCTTTGACACAAGAGTTCGGTTCCCGAGCACACAGACCCTAAACCAGACAGATCCATATGAATATGGTTGTTTATATAATATATAATAAATGTAATATTATTTTAATCTTTAAATAACACTTTAAATTCAGTCATCACAATATGATGCCTTACGGAAATTCTGGTGGGTCAAAAGATGTCTTGATGACCCCAGCATAGACAGCAAGAATGGAGAGTATGACACAAGCGAGGAACACAAGGGCCAACTTGTTGACATACTTTACTCCGACAAATACTACAATAGCCATAAGAGACAGCACGATTGTGCCGTACACACGCATGTTATTCAACAGCGCTGCTTCGGCTTCTGACCCCTCCAGGCCATCCATTTTGAATATAGCAGCTGGTGGAACAATGTAGATCTAGAGAAAAAATATTACAGATTATACAGGTTTATTTCAAAAGAAAAATCACAGGTTAGATCTTTGTAGTACATCACTTATTTCTACTAGAAATATATTCAATATATTCTCTGAATTTCTGTTTGAAATGACTTCTAAAATAAAAAAACATAATTAAATAAGTTTAGTATAGCCATTATATCTTCTAGATAATATTTTTTTAGATATTCTCTATATTTCTACATGAAAGTTATTCTAAAATAAAATTAAATAAGCTTATTACATCAGTTATTTTTTTCTAGAATATATTTCTATATATTCTCTATTGGTCTTCATAAAATTACTTCTTAAATAACAAAACAAAAAATATTAATGAAAAAAGTTTATTACATCAGTCATTTCTTATAAAACATATGTCTATATATTCTCTACATTTCTTCTTGAAATTAATTTTAAAATAAAATAAAAAAGGAAAGAATACCAGTTATTTCAGTTATATTTTCTATATTTCTTAAAATTTCTTAAAATACAATAAATAAAAAATAAGGCGTATTCAAGGACAGTATGTCAATTATTTAAATAATTGAAAATATCTTCAATAATATAATTCTGTATTTTCCCTATATTCCTTCTAGAAATTACATCTAAAAAATAAATAAAAGACAAGTTTAGTATATCAGCTATTTCTTCTAAACATTTATTCTAGAATATATATTTCTATGCTGTCTCTATACTTTTTCAAGACATTTCTTTGAAGAAAAAAACACGTTAAGTATATCAGTTATTTCTTCTAGAATATATTTCCATATGTGCTCTTTATTTCCTTTATATAAAATAAAAGAAGAAAAAGAAAACCAATGACAATGCAAAGTCTATAATACCAGCAGGATTTCGATGCAGCCCAGAATGTACATGGCCCCAGCAAAAGTGGTACCCAGGTAGAAACATATACCAACAGCCCCACCAAACTCAGGTCCCAGTGAACGAGAGATCATGTAGTAGGAACCACCAGCTGTATGTCACATACAACAATAATCAGTCAACATGTACTACAATACAGAACTGTTTAAAACAGAACAACTCAAATCCTCTTGATAAATGTCTTTTTTAGATTGAAACTTTATTTTAAGAGGATGACAAGTGCTAGACCACTATACAGAATGTATTCTGCTTCTATCTAACACAGATAGACATGAATCCACACAAGAATACACACAGTTATAAGTCAAGAGCTGATATCAGCAAGGTTTGGACCTATACTATGCATTGTAGTTAACTGGCCATGAAGAACAAGAGGACAGCTGTCCTCTGGGCTTAAGGCACATACACAAAGACTGTAAATGTTGCTTACCCGGCACAACTCCATTGGTGGCGATCGCACTCATTGAGATGGCAGTCAGCATAGTCTGTAAATATGATAAATAAAGATCAATGCAGAGCGAGGAGTAAGTGATGGAGACAGAGAGAAAGTGTTTGACAAAGCAGAAAGAACATTTTCTCTTTATACAGTGGATTATGCAGAGAGAATCTTAAAATTATCATCCTGTGTACTCACCCTGTTGACACAAAAGAAGATATTTTGAAGAATGGTGGTACCCAGATAACCAACATTCCTCAAGGATCATCTTTCGTGTTTCATTCAAGAAAAACTTTAATACAGGTTTTGAATGAGAAGAGTGAATAAATGATGATAAAAGTTGTATTATGGGCTGAACTATTCCTTTATGTAAGCTATTTGTTATGTAAGCTGTTGCTCTTGTATGTCCACCAGGTCACCATACTCCACATGTCAACATTAATTTTGACATTCCCTTTAAAATTATGCATGCAGTGCACATCAAAAAAACGTTTTATCATTTACGTATCAGTGTACCGCAAGACTACTAGCAGCTTGTATATGGAACTGTATATGTGGTTTGACAGAAATAATCTGAGAGTTTGTGACCATTGGATCTGGCAGGGTCTGGAGGGCATTATGGCTGATATACAATATGATGAGACAGCTTTCAACTTTTTTATATCAAAAGTTTTGAAACCAGATGCGACAGAAAGGAAAAGAAAAGTGATCACACTGAACCGCATGTTTCCTTGCATAACACTACGCAAACCTGTGCACATACAAGAGTGGCTAAAAATGATCTCTGGTAAGTTTATTTAAACCATTTTTGTTGTTAGCCGTCAAAATATACGGTTTTACCGGACACCCGGTCTGTGTTTATTGGTCGGTGAATGTTAATTGGTCAGGTTAGTGGCCAAAAAATGATTTATATTTTATTACTTATTTAATTAATTGATACTAATAATTTATTGTTTAATAATTGTATTAAATATTCAATATGTTGAGTTTTACCGTATATTAATTTTATCCCAAAAAAAATTCTTCAAAGGGTTGTGTAACTTGTGTCGCATTTAGCCAAGGAACAACCTCTACTGCTTACAGACATACTTTAAACTTACTAGCTAATGAAATTTACTTATTTATTTTGCTTGTTATCCTAATGATCTTAATTGTTTAATCTATACTTAATCTATTCTTTCTGGATGCGTAACGGATGTAAAGTTGGGCCACAATGGCATGCAAGGTTCCATTTGTCTATATTGTTGCTTTGAAACCATCTACAGTAAAGAATAAAAATAACACAACTTAAATAAGTTTCTTATTTGATCAAATAAATATTGAATTTTCCAGGGTTTTGACTCAATAAGATTTGTAAATATTTGATCACTTTTTTTTACATTCTTTGAAACGCTAAGCTTCAGTTAAACTACAAACTCAATGACAAAACATTTTCAACACACATATGCTTGTATGTTTAAATAACGATCAAATAAATAATTTCAAAAGTTTGACTGCACTTTAGGCCACGATTGTTTTAACACACTTCCAACGCATACAAACATACACACAGCGACATGAACACACACCGAACTCAACAAACAAACACACACAGACAGAATCTCAGCGAGAACAACTTAGCGCTGGCCGCTGTCCATGGTGCTAAACTGGCAGCTCTGAAATGAAACGCCTCATGTCAGCATCAACATTTATGTTCTTGGCAGAAACCCAGCATGGCAGGGTTGACACTCATGCTATTTCGAGATACAGCCTTACCAAAGAGACCTACAACAAAGTGATTGTATAACGTTAAGTGATTTTCAGTTAAAGAGAGAGAGCGGTAGAAAGAGTCAAAGCTCATGGGAGGAATCATGGAGAGATAGACTGAACTTAGAGTGTATGCTGTCTCGGTGTATGCTGTCTTAAAATACAACATTGTAATAGTGAATTCATGTTTCCTGCACTTATTTCATTGTTTCCTTTGTTATTAAGTCCAAACTCATTTATTTAGATCCACCTAGCCCAGTTGTATGTGAGGAACCACATCTTAAACTAAAGGATCAAGAAAATTCAGATTGTTCACCCACAGCAGTTCATTGAGTTTCTTCCTTCTGCAAAACACAATAGATATATTGAAGAATGTTGATCACCGAACATCCATTCAAATTTCTGGACACAAAACCAAGGCAGGTCAAAGGGTACCATAGATGTACGGTTAAAACCTTCTTCAAAATATCTACAGTTTTCTTCAGATGAAAAAGTCTTACGTGTTTAGGTGTGAGTGAATGATGTCGGAATGTTAATTTTGGGTGAACAATCCCTTTAAGAAACAGAAAGAGTTGATTTGACTGACCGTGGAGCAACACATGAAGACTATTAAGAAGGTGCCCAGCACACCTCCGATTCCCACCAGCCAGGTCATCCTGAGGAACAAGATTACACCCAGGATGTTTTGCAGACAGGGCAGGTATACGCCCATTATCGTGCCCATTCGTGGAGCCTGTCAATCAAATGGTCAAGCAATCAATAATCATTTCCTCACAAACAGGTGTCATTGTTAAACACCCATAACAGCCGTCCATCAATCAGCATCCATCCAGTCAACAATGAGAAATCATCCATCCATTAAAAGAATTGCAACTTTTACCTGCACGGTTTTCTTGCGTGCTTCCTCGTTGTTTTCGGCCTCCTCATGTTCTTTGCTGCCCTGTGTCAGGTTGGAGTAGTTGGCGAGGCTGCTCAGAAGAGAAGACACCATGGGACTGGTGTCCATTTCCTCCTAAAAACACACACATACAAATAAAGGGTGTTGATATAGCCCTTAAAAATGATTTAGAATACATGAGCAATTTTTTATTATTATGGACTACTGCACCTCAAACAGGGCCATATTCTTGCCATCATACTGCTGACTTTTCTCCACATCACTGGTGCTGCTGTTGATAAAGGGACTGCTCTCCTTGGAGGCTGCATCTCCTGTGAACACATACAAAACATTGATGTTCATAAGCACCGGCGTTTAAATATATTATAACAGATTATTCATTTTGGTCAATTAATACGCTATGAATAACGTACCAACAATGAATGTTGGGAGGTTTAGAATCTGTAAACATCCTGAAAACTGTTAAAAAAAATGAATATCCGCCGACTTGTTTTGATATGATTAAATGTGTAAGATTAAGTAATATTGAGAATTTTTTGTCATCATTTACTCTCCCTCCAAATCTGTATGACTCTCTGTTTGACTTTCACTGCCGTAGCAACTTATTTCCTTCTGTGTTCATGCAGGTTTTAAATGACAAGAGTGTAAGTAAATGACAGAATTTTAATATGATCATTTTAACACAATATCGATAGTCAAGGTTTGTAACATCATAGTTACTAGCTATGTTTCTATTATTGTAGTGAAAAATACATTAATTCACAAAAAGGTTTTTTGCCAGCTAAACATTTTTTTTTGTGTTCGAAAAACAGGTAGTGTCAACATTGAAAAGACTTTCATCGCATTTAGATAAAAACCAGCCAGTCAATACCAGTTTATTGTCGAAATCATAGAACACAATCATTCTTATAATTAACAAAACAAATTATTTAAACATAATCTTTTAAAACATTACTTCACACTTGTTACAAACATGTATAGCTTTTGTCAAATTTAACTTAAAATTCAAAAATGATTTATTGAAACAAAGGCCCTGAATGTTTGCTGATAATGAAAAGAATGAAGACTAGAGATAATCTTTATTTCAGTTTATTTCCATAAACAAAAACGCAACCTTAGTGAATCATCCATAAAAACTTCATTGTATTAATCATAATGCCTATAAACACAAGAACATCTGGCAAGCAATCTGTCAGAAAATGCTCCCGTGGATTTGCCTTCAGTGCATTTATGATCCACATCATTGCATTAACATGTTATACTCAAGAGTTATACTCATTTCATATTATCAGATGTACAGTGTAAGTTTTGTTTGTTTACTTTTACCTATAGTATTGTAGAGCATTCTGCTACAGAAGCAACAACAACGTTATGGGATTGAACCCCAAGAAATGCACATAAGTATAAACTGTTGAACACTATGATTTGCTTTGGATAAATGCACCTGCTCATTTCCGATGTAAATGTATACAGTATGTTGCATAACACCCTAACAAACACTTCTTTTAGCGCAATCTATAATCGTCAGATGAGTCAAACACAGTTCACCTATAGTCATTTCATGTTGATATACTTAGAAAAAGTGTGGATAAACTGGAAAAAAGGGCCAAAAACGCACACGTCTTTTATGCATGTGTATGTTATGTGTGGGTGAGGAATTTTCAGGATTTCTACACACTCTTCCATGGCAACAACCCCGTTCTGATCCTATTTTTACCCTCCTACTTCCAGGCGCACATCCTTTATCCGAGGAACATTTCACGGGTTAATTTAGACGGAGTACAGCACAACCCCTCGCAGCACCGCAAGGATGCCGTTGTTAGACAAATACATACAGTGGTTATCATAAATCAAGCCCATGGATTTTAATAGTGTGTATTTCGAAATCGAAGTGGATATTGCATGCTGTCACCTTCACTGCCTTCTCTAACATAATTATATGTGGGAGCATACTCATTATATGGTCAGGGGAATCCTGCCTCTTAGCTTGCCCGATTTAATCTGATGTATTAGTTTAATTAATCACGCTACTCGCCGAAGCTTTGTACATTTTAATTTTCACTGCATTTGCTTGCTTATTGACCTGCGACCCTACGACCTTTAAACACACAATTCATCACCTGGTAATTTCATCTGTCACCGCTGAATCAATACACCGCTGTGCTTAAAATTCCAGTGCTTTAAAATACAAGGACATGTATAAGGTTCAATAAGTTTATTCAAGCAACACAATGTCTTATATTTTTAAACTTTATTTCTTTTCAAACCAAGCACGATTCATCGGAATCCATTCTGATGTTTTATTGCCTTGAAATTTAGCCACAAAAAAAAACCAAGGGACTGCTTCAGATTTGTCTTAATTCTGCATTCCTGCATGTATTGTGTCCAACTTATATAAACTATACTACCACCTGCTTGTTCTTCAGCCAACATTCTTCAAAATATCTTCATTTACATTCTGCAGTCATACAGGTGTGAAATCAAAAAGATAATTTAATAGTTTTGAAGTGGAGTTTTTTTAATGCCTGTATGTAAATGTTATAGACATGTACATTTTATTGTGTAATTCCCTTGTAATGTTGTATTGTAGTGAAACTGCACTTATTTAGAAGGATGAGTAACCATATAAGAGTTAGATTTTTTTTTAAATCTTAAAAAAACTCAAAAAGATTGAATGAAATCAAACCTGTTATTTAATGTTTCAATTTTTTTTTTGTCTTTCCTAAAGCCTTTATCTCCCCCCAGCGGAGTGTGTAATAAACCATAATGAGTAAGGTTGGGTGTACAGATGAAGACAGATCTTAATCTCTGACACCTAATCTTGTGCTGCGACTCGGTTGTTTCTAGAAGTAATAAAGGATTGTTGACAGATATCAGATGGATGATGTGGACTGTTCACTGGGGGTCTGTTCAATGCCATCAGTGAGGGTTAATGGTCTGCAGATTCTGCCTGTCGTAAATTTCAAATGTCTTTGCTTTGTGATCTTGAAAAGGCAAGCAGAGATGATAAGGATGATAGCTTTTACTGTATCAGGGTCTTCCCTCTGTGACATTCTTAGTCATGGGATATGTATTGCAGTATGTGTGGTTTGCTGGATGAGTAATTGTGTACTCTAAACTGTGTGTCAAAACAAGATTATTTCTTTCAGGAGGAATATTACAGACATACTTATGACACAAACCTGGGAGACCTATTATGTTCCCTGAACAATGTAAGAGGAACTTCGCAGACACAGATTATTTTTAATATTCTGGGCTTTAGAATATAAGAGAGAGATTTAAATGTCAGTGCTTTCTCACAGACACATATCAGTTGATCAATCACTCATAGCAAACGGCAGATCCAGACAAGAAAGTGAATCCAAACTATGATGTATATATAAATAGTTTTTCGGCTGATGGAAATACAAAGTGTCTGGGCTTTTGTTTGCAGCCCACAAAGACGGTATTTGTATCAAAACTCTAAAAATGCATCTGGATATTTGATGTTAGAGGGTTATGGTAGGTTGAAGTCATACTGTAAATGAGGAATTTTCTTTAAAGGTAATGGAGAAATCTAAGCCTTAAATTGAATGTAGTACACCAGCCAATGTTAAACCAAAGTTACAGTCTTGCCATTGAATATGACACTTAACTTCTAAGATGCGACTAATAAATAAAAAAATAAAATATGTGTTCAATAACTATCAGTAACTTCAATTGAAAGAGATCTGAAATTACAGGCCACAAAATTTTTAATAAACTTAGCAGGTATGGAAACTACTGTACACCAGCAGACAGCCCACAGACCTGTAGCCTCACAAACCTCTGGGTATCAGAATAGTCCATGATCCAGATGGTATATGGCCACCTGGAATTTACACTGTTTCAATGTTTCCTTTTCAACATCTCAAAGGTCTATATTTCTTTCAGCCTCCTGTATATTTTCTTAGGTTTGTAGACAACTTGTGTACTACCGACACTTCCAGAATTGGCACCTTTTTCGAACTTAAGCAGAGAGACAGCAGATATTTTAGAGAAATTGGCTTGTTTATATCTTGAGCTCCTCTAGGATGACTAAAACAAGCCCTTTACCATGAACTTTGCACAACTGATCAGAACAGGCCTCTGGGACTGAGATGAAGGCTTCAGTGTACCAAATCCATATAAAAGGAGAGGCGCAAGAATGATCAAGAATACCGTATGGATGAACAGAAAAAATACTCCTCTCTAAGTTTGATATCATAGACCTCCTAACATCATCCAGGACCTGGAAGCAAATATATATCTAAAAACCAATACGTTTTATTACCTTTAAGATTGTCTATGATATAGGGCTACTAGAAAGCCTGGCATAAGTGATGGTGATGGTCTTCACCCACTTTACACCTCCTTCAGATTGTTCTTACAGATTTTGTCACATGCTTTAACATCCTGACTGTATGGAGGAATCACATCTGTCTTCCGCCTCTTCCTTCTTGCCAACAGTAATGCTGTTTCTCACTATTTCAGATCTATCAGATATTCAATATGAAATTGATTAGATCAAAGATAATGAAGTATCCTTATTCTAAACAAAACTTAATAAAAAATGAAGTACATATACAGTTACAATGAGTAGAAATAAAACTAAAGAAATCAATTTAGTATTCAGTTCGAAGATCGAGGAGATCTTGTCATGTGTTTGTCTTTGAACTAAAAATTTAAAAAAATTATAAGATAATTTTAAACAGTTAAGCTCTTCTTTACACATTGTGTATCAAGTTTTCCTTCTTCTGTTTTGTCTAATACAATTGTGCGGTCTCTAAAGAATAAATCAATTGCATTACGTTGTCTCTGGGTTGTAGCCAAAGTAGTAACTAATCTGGGTTTACTAAAGGGACTCTCTTCCGCAAATCCATTTATTTTCTTCTATAAACACAACTCCACTCCTTTTACACAACCGGTGCTAAAATAATCTCCTTTTTTTGTTTTAATGATGCTGTGCGCTGAATAGGTTTCCCTCAGGACAAAGGCCTCTGTTTATACACGACCAAACAGCAAATAGCGCTCGTCCCAATAACCCCGAATTTACTGTTTCTCTAAAATTATCCTCCACTTACAATCTACAGGACTAATCGTAAAATTGGTTGTGTTTCTTTACTTACCAAACACCATTTTAAAGAGGAAATTACCCTTAAACAAAGGAAGCCGGAAGCCGTGCAACTCAGCGGACATGTTTGCAATGCAGCTATTTTAGACAGATATTTCGAGTATAATCCTGACCAAAAAATAAACCATTATCTTTTTTTACTGGAAGGCTGAGCTTCTAATAGAGCGACCCTATTGAGCATTGGATTACCTCTCTGTTCATATAACACTGGCAGAAGATAGTGGACAATAAAATGAAAATTAACTTTCCCTCTTGTCGTTTTTAACATGTATGGCTTTCTTTATTCTGCAGAACACAAGAGAAACTATTCTGAAGAATGGTAAATGAACAGTACTCGCACGCATTGCTTTCTAGTGAATGGGTGCCATTGCTGTTCGGTCAGCTAGCTTTAAAATATCCACTTCTGTGTCCTTCAGTAGAGAGAAACTCATACGTTGGAAATGCAAGAGGGTGAGTAAATGACAGAAATGTTATTTTTGGGTGAAATAACTTAAATATCTTTCATCTTCGGCTGGATGTTGTAGCAGCAAATGCTTTCCCTGTGACCTTGTGTTACAAAAATGAACAATGCAATCCTGAGTTTATAGGATATAGACAAAGCCTGAGGGGAAAATCATAGGTTCAGCCATGAGGTCAAATACAGATCAGACAGAAAACAACTTGAAGCAGGATTATGCCACAAATCTTTACATACTCTATCATCCGGTATTATGACGTTAGGTCACATCCTTTGAGTTCATTAAGGATGGAACAAAGTCCAATGAACGGAAGAAAGAAATCAACAATGTCTGTTTTCCATTACTCCTGATCCCTAGATTCAGAGTTTCAAATACCTTGAGAAAGTCAAAGTACCTTGGATATTAAAAGTGAAATACAGTGAGTCAAACTGCAGAGGTGGGTGGACCTGAAAGGCCGATACGAAACAGCATTTTAAAGTTTGACATGTGACAAGTACATAATAAAGAGAAGAGCTTGAGCCATGGCGTCTCTTTTCACAGTTCTCAGCTGTGTGAACATGTGATACAGCTGACATTTCTGCCATGAGGACATTTGCTATACATGTTTGCAGGCATTTATCCTCAGGCCGAATGTGCTAGAGTTGGTTATGTGGCATTGGTTAAAACAAAATTGTTGTAATGCCAACTGGCATTGTTTAGATAAACTTACTGGCAACAGACTTTTGTGTGGTCTGAATATACAAAAAGTTGGAATTCGCCACAACAGTATTTGATATGCTGACATATGGTGGAGATTTCTAGACAGCAACCTGCCAATGAGAGCAAGCCAAGAGAAAAGGCTGACACTTGAAGTTAAAAAAAATCACTGCTCGCTTCGGGCAAACCTGGACTCCATTTTTCATTCGTACATACTTTGAAATATGGTCAGGAATTGTTTAAAAACAGAATGGAATGATACGAACTGTGGAATGTATAGGCCTCATTGTAAAAGATAATTAAATATAATATCATTAAATTACTGCTATTAAAATAATTATTCGCAATTAATCTCATGCAGAATAAAAGTTTACATTCACATGATATTTGTGTTCTGTGCATATTCACTTATCATTTACAACAAAAGCATGCATGTACATATATTGAAAATTTAGAAATCCAATAGAACATTTTTAAATATTTTATGTATTTTTATGTATTTATATATACAAAATAATATGCACTATACACAAACATGTTTTTTTGCAAAAATAACTTTTATTCTGAATGTTATTAAATGTAATTAATTGTTTTGCATTCCTAAATTGAATATAATATATGTTTATCAATGTACTTTTTTTTATAAGTGTATTTTTAATGAAACTTTCTGTCAAGTTCTGACCAAAGAAGCAAGTATAACTATTGAATCACTAACCGTTGAGCCTCAAATCCTTTATGTTTTGTGCCTGAAAACGGTTGTCATAAACCTTCATGTTATCCCAAGAGAATCTTCAAACAACACAGTGACTCAAGACTCACATAATGACCGTTCAGACCACAAGTGTGTGTGTAGTGCTGCAGTGTCCTGCTGCAGACATCATTCAGCAGGGCCATTAAACTGAAAGTGACTTGTCCAAATGCACCAGTTACCAAAACAGAGTACAAGAAATACTGTTTATATTACCAACTTTACAAAATATTGCAGCTTTGCTCAATATTTTATCGTAATTTCTATAAAAATACTCAAACTATATGGACTTTGAGGTATATTTGGGAGATACTGAGTCCCCCCCCCCAATTAAAATATACAGTATTTTGGTCCTTTACACAATTCATCTATTTAAAGCTCTCAGAGTCTCAACTCTTTGAAGGGTTTGGGGATAAACTGTTTGGAATGGAAGAGTTTGGTATGTTTGTTTGACTTTACCTGATTGGACGATATTTCGGCCACACATTGAAGCACAAAGAAAACCTGCGATACACCGAGCATGGTGAAACGTCATAAGCAGATAACACCCACTTAAAAGCATTGCTGTCTTAACCGGGAGTGACGTGTCAAAATCAGACAAAACCCATAAAATCACTGATCTGTCTACAATAGATTTTGTGTGGTAAGTAATGTCTTTATTGCTTTGACTGTTCAATATTGTACAGTGCTACCACTAAAGTAAGAATTTGTAGGATATTTTTTGTGCTTCGGGATGGAAAAATTGGCACAAGCTGCCACTGGATGAATGTAATAAAAAGGTAAAGTGCAGAATGTCATAAAAAAACCAAAAGTAAAAATCTCTTGTCATTTCTAACCTGTATGACTTTCTTTCGTATGATGAACATAAAAAGAAAATATTTTAAACAAAGTTGGTTACGGCAGGACTGGAACAGATTTGTATCTATTGAAGAGACACAAAACCAGTGCAAACAAATGGTCACCAATATACAACATTTTTTTTTTTAATTAGTAATTTTGAGTTTTATAAAATTACAACAGTACAGGTATAGAATCCCAGAATTTTTATTTTTGAGTTGATGATCTTTCTGCTCATATGAAACCCTAGAGACGTAAGAGATATATCCCTATAGATCAATAAGGCTCTCTACAAATGTGTATGGTTTACTATAGGCCTATATGACTCAATACAAACCGAATTTTCTTATTCAATACATGGTACACCATAAATCAATTTAGACCTTAAGACTTGGCGAAAGATTACGCAGTTTGAGGTTTGTGAAAAAGGGTCTATAAGTCAAGAATAGGGAAGAATTTACAAAGCCCAGGTTGTCGTGCTCACATGCTTCACTTCATCACAAAATGGACAGTTTACAGCAGATTTCAAAGGCTTACTAGTGTGTGGCTCTCTTAAGGATTATCCTGCAGACACACACACATACACGCACACACACACAGTGTGTGGCTGTGACATGCCAGGTATTGCATTCATTTTAGTAAATATGCCACCTGAAGGTAAACGCACACACAAGGGCACGCTCAGGCACACAGCTGTCAAGATACATTTCTGCAGATGTCTGGCGCCCAGGGAACCGACACAAAGATTGGTGCAAAGGTGCAGCTTTCGGTCCGAGTAACATCTCCCTCCACCCACTCTCTCTTTCTCTGTGTCGCAGACTCTTTGATGAAACTCCCCCAGCTGTCTCTCTGTCCTCACGGCGCAGTCTGCCAGCAACGTTTCCTTTTCAAACGTCGAAGACGCACATTTCAGAGCTCTCCGTTATCTGTACAGATTTACTGCCGTATGTAAAGTCGTCTCTGTACTAAAGCAATGTGCATTTTAAATAAGGGCTCTGACGCAGCAATTTTTAACACTTGTGGCACGTGAGCTCAATGTCAAATCGGAAAATTCTCGGCTGAATCGATGCATTGTTTAACTTCTGGCTTTGCTGAACGTTTTAATCTACAACGGCGTACAGGAAATCCTGACCTCTGCACTGTTAGCACAATGATCTTTGAATCGAGCCACAGGAACGTGTTTCAGGGACCTAGATACGTAACGGCATGCTGGGAACAGTCGTTGCGAATTAAGTCAATGGTTGCCAAAAGACAAGTAAATTGTTGCCAGGGAACACGTTGCTTAGTAACAACAAAGGGCTGACTGGCATTCGAAGACTTAATCACAACATACCTTGCCTGTCAAGCAGCGTTGGCGTCCTTCAGCACAGGAAGGTTAAGCGTTCGCCTAGAGAACATTCATTTGCAATAATTATAATTCAAAGGCCGTGAATCCAGCAGTATTTCCCACAGTGTGGGTATAGTTTATATCGCAGGGGGGCTGAGAGCTCCTTGAACAATCTGTTGCAGTATTATAAAAGACACCGAAGATTCATTATGTTGCATAAACTTGTTTTCTATATCCTAAAAAGAGGAAAACCTTGATTTCAATATCTTCTAAATGATTATCTCACCAGGAAGATGCAGGTTACCAAGGCAACTGGCAGACTTCTGGGTGTTTGTTTGCGCGCTTCGTGTGTTCGAGCTCAATTTCCGCTTAACTACGCGTTCAGCCAGATATCAGATTTAAAGCCTTGATTTCAGCAATAAACTTTAGCAACATCACAACCTTTATTAGATTAGCTGCAGGCAAGTAGTCAGGTTTAGAACGCCAACGATTTTTTATTTTTCATTACATTAATGTCAGCCTTGATTATGGTGATGTTTGAAAACGGAGGCTGATTTATGCAAGGACTTTATTGTGAAATGTTTTTATGCCTTTTAATAAAGCATCAGAAGTTTTTCATTTTTAGTTAAAGTCTTATTTTCCAACATATTTTTTTTGCTTTGCATGACAAACTGTAGTTTTATTTTACATTTTTACATTTTATGTGCAATATGTTGTTCTTGCTATAGTGCACCTTTAAAATTCAACTTAGTTAATTATCTGGGTTATGATTGCCTAGTCCTTTTTAAATATGAAATAAGGCTATTAGGAAAAAACTTTATTCATAATAGCAATAATCAATATTGTTTTGTCGTTTATTACCTGAAAAGTGATCCCAACGGTTTCATCATCATTAACAGTAGCGTTACAGGTGTGATGTGAACCCCATTATTCAACAAAATCTGCCTTCCAGGTATTTTAATATTAAAATATAATAAAATGCCAAAAAATGCAAATAGCTAGCTAGGTAGAAATCAATAATCATTGCAGTTAGCATTCGGAAAAGATATTTAATCTCTGAGTCATGTAATATTTGACATACAAATAGAATTTTGTTTGGTTTTGTTTTTGAAAAAAACTACTGGACAAGTTAAGAAACATGAACATTGAATTTAGTACATTTTACACAACAATTTCTGGGCTAGGACATTTTAATCTTGATGTATAATCCAAATGTATAATGCAAATGTATGATCCAAATGTGCGAATGTCTATTAGCCAATATGCATACACTGAATCCTAATTATTCAGATAAGATATTTTTACTTTAATCCTATTGTTCCGTAATTTTAATTATTGAACACATCCCTGCTGATAAATGAGCCAATAGAACAGTGTGCAGAATACAATGCAGAACTTTTATGGATCTAATGGTTAAAATGACGTATTCTGGTATGTGATGGATTCTATTGGTTGGGTGTTCGCTGGCAGATGGGAACTTATAAACATGTTTTAATCCTAATGACATCATGCCCAAAATGCATCAGAATTTTGTTGTGAAAAAAGCTAATGATTCATGATGGTATTTTTAATGAAACATTACATTTCTGTTACGCTCTCTTTGTCAAACAGTCCGATTCGAATAAATCATAATGCGTGTCCTTGGAAATACTGAATTCCTTTGGAAGTCTCAGTGTGCAGGATACCCTCATATCGGGAATATTGAATGTCGGTAGCATGTGGGCAGTCATGTGTTAATGTTAATCGCTATGGCATTTGATTTCGAAAGGCCCCTTTAAACTCCAATTACGTGTGTTAGCCTTGATCTATAATGAGGGTTTGACATCTTTTTACAACTTTCAAAAGAACAAACATGACACACCAAGTCATCTCATCACAACCCCAAGGCATTTTTAAGAAGTGTTTGTAATGGAACAACTTTGCACATCATTTCTTAAGTCATTGGGGCTGTTGCCTGATCATATGAAGGCAAGAAAAAGATTTTAGTCCTGACCATCACAAGGACTGTGCCAAGTCAAAGTCTCTATCAAGCCAAACTTCAAATCAAATCAAAGTCTTCTCAAATCTGATATACAGCTATTGACACCCACCGACAGCTATTAATAAAATAAGCCAAGCTAGGCCTATACCTCGCTCTCTCCCTCTCCTCCGGGTCATCCTTGGTCTGGATCAGATTTAATCTGCTATAATGGCTCATCTGGCACAGACGTCTCATTCTGTTCCAGTCCATTCCACCACCCCTAGTCTTCATTACTCCTACATTAACATTTACTGTGCACCTTTATATATAATATTCATCCATTAAGAACACAACATACATAGTACATACATAGTAAAGATTTATAGGAACGATCACTTTCAATAACTTTTAGATTAAATCTTTGGTTTTGCTTATAAATTTAACTTTACAAATAATTCAGATACATTACACTTTTAATGGAAATGTATCATTGAATAGAAATTGGTTTCAGGAGTCAACGTTCCATGTCATTAATTTAACATGCTGGTCTACTCCCTAGCAATCCACAATGCAATGTCAATTGATCCATGGTAGATTTAGCAGCCCTTCATGCACAGCAGAATTTATTTCCTGACAATGTTTTAAACAATGATACTGTGGTTCAAATTGGTAATTTGGTGTGAGTTTTATTGAGAGCACATGTTTACATAGTCTCAAACTCAGTCAACCAGGAATGTATTCTCACTAAAGGAACATTTCATTTAAAATGGAAATTCTGTCATCATTTACTAACCATTCATGCATTATAAATGCTTAAGACTGTTAAACATGTTAAGTTGTCACGTTCAACGTGATCCATTTGTAAGAAACCGAGCTAGATACACTACGTCCACCCAATGTGGGAAACAAATTACTTATCGGTTACATGAACAGCGCAATTCTACACTACAGGTACTCCAGATCCACATAAGACTTTTGATTTAGATTAAAGTTATTTTAAATCTGTATGACTTCCTTTCTTTTGCAGAACACAAAAGAAGATATTTTGAAGAACGTGGATAACCAAACATCATTGGGTTCCACTGAGATCCATTTTATGGTCACAAAGACCGCAGGGACATTCCTCTAAATATCTTCTTTTGTGTTTCATAGGAGAAAGAGCCCTATACAGACATGGAGGTGAAAAAACTATGACATCACTTTTACAAGATGCCACATGAGTATCAGCAGCAGCTTGGTTACATGTGAGACCAAAAATGTCTTCTGTCATTCTATTTCAGCCTAAAATCAATGCTATTGTATTGTGTGACGTCACCTTGCAGGGGTTCCCCCAAGATTTGAGAAACGCAGTTTGCGTCAAAATTTAGTTTGCAATCCACTTGAAGAAAAAGCATTATTTAATTCTTAATATCTAACACAGTGTTACACATTTCTGACTCTGTATAATGAATTACGATCCAGTATTTCTATACAGTTCCGTGCCATGTAGGGCAACACAGTACGTATCCCAGTGGCCTATTTTAGGGATTTCCTTTAGGAGTGCATCTCTAACCTTCACCATCCACACACACCAGCGCACACACCCAAACCCACAATGCCTGTATCTCCAGAGACTTGCCTGAAGCTTAGCTGCTTGTATACGCCCCCAAGGGAGTCGCAATAACTGTAGAACAATTTCTATTACAATGTCTTTAACAGCGCATTTTATCACACACTGAAATATGTGATCACTGCTCTGCCAATGGGAATCAAGTGTCACGTGTTTCAAACATCTTGCATGTGTTGCAATGTAATGCTTTTTGTTATTTATATTCGGGACATATTTGAGTAGTTGCAAATAGCCAGAGAAGTACTTAATGAATAATAATGATCAAACGGTGTTAGGATGTCTGTTCTGTTAAGCTTTCTTTCTCTCTTCATGCAGTCTGACCTACATAGTGGAGAACTACAGCCTGATGGTGCAGGAAGAAGCTGCAAACAAGAATCCAGGCACACACTTGCACATAACAGCAGTTACGAGTGTGATGCACCAGACCTAAAGTTTATTCAAGCCTAAATGATTAAGTCAACTTATTTATTACTTGTAGAATTCCTTCAAACACAGACGGAAGAGTTAAGAACCTTCAAATAGATTATGTTATAAAGCTTTATTTAATCTTGCTCTTTTTAAAGCCGAAACCTGAAACACCAAAATAAAATTATGCCAATTATCATTACCATTGCATTTACGGCTACGACTGTGCACTAACCTTAATAAACTCAAGGCATTGAAATTGTCTGAATTATTGTTAACACTTCTAAGAATAAATAAATTACAAATTATAAAAATATTTATTTAGCATATTTCAACAATACACAATATAAATAAAACTAAAATATTTAACATGACTGCTATCATGTGTACATTAAATTATAATGTACTGGCCTGCTTAAAGGTTGTGAAATTAAAAATGTTCTTACAAAAAACATGAGTGCACAGTGGAACAGCATTTATTAAGTGTTACCAAGCCTCTTTGGCAAAAGCGAGTCTTGACTTCATATAGCGCAGACCATGAGCTCCCAGATCACGTCACACCAGAAGGTCTTAAAAATTCTCTCGCTTATTGCCACCTTCGAGCAGCAAGCTAGCTAAAGAGATCAGCTCCACTGATGTATCTGTCAGCTTACATTTCACTGTGATCCATTCGGATCCACTACACTTCATCGCGACTGTATTTGATCTGTATTATGAAAATAATTACTTGGATGCAGAAACAAAGCAGCGCGCATGAGAAATGATCAAGACCAAGATGGAGGCAGAGAGCCCACATAGAGAGAGCATCGTACGTCCCAGGAGAAGGAGATGAGAGCGCCCGAAATAAAGACTAGTCTCTCATGACGATCTGGATGTTAGCAGGCCGTGGTTTCTGTTTGCATTTGCATTTATTCATTTGACGGACGCTTTTATCCAAAGTGACTTACAGTTTTCTGCAGTAGTCAATCATCACTGCAGAGCCAGCAGGGGTGAGATGTCTTACTCAAGGACACTTCGTCTATGACTGCTGACCCTGGGATTCGTCTCCACAACCTTGATTGGTTGATAAAGCAAACAAACGAATATTTTAGCTTTATCATAAACATATTGTTGCGGGCCGTGTTGTTATGATGATAAAAATCTTTCGGTTGCTGAGTATTCGGTTCATCCCTACCTTAAACTTGTATACTCTTTTTTTCTCTGAAAAACAAAATAAGTTGGAGAAAGATGTTTGTGGTTTTGCATCCATACAATGCAAGTCAATGGTTGGGTGGTTACCAGCATTCTTCAAAATATCTCCTTTGTGTTTGGAATAAAGACACAGTCTTACAGGGAATGGCATGATGGTCAGCAAATAATAACAGATGTTTCATTTCGGGTTGACATGTCCTTTAAAACACTTTTTTTAAAGGTTGCACTGACACTAAGCCTTACTTATAGGTCACTCTGTACTGCTCCTTAACAGCCTAGCTTACAGAGATCAGCGGTCAGAATTCCAGCCAGCTGAGCGCTTTTCCTACAGAAGTGTGATAGCGTTAAAAGCCAATACTGGCAGACTTCATTAGACACTCCAATGGCACATGCTGTGAAGATTTGATTTTAGGATAAACACACACACACACACACACACACACACACACACACGCTTTTTCACACACAGGATGGGATTTCATATGTGACTGCCTTGAGCCTGAGCTGCATGTCAACATCCACAAACCCCTCGCTTAAAAATCAATGGTGTCCAAGTGTATGTGCCTTACTTCATCCATGCAATAAATCATGGTGTCCTTGGAGATCATGTTGTCTTTATTGTAAGCATTTAGAGAAGCCATTTGCTGCCCACGAAGCTTCGCAAAAGGTCGCTGATAAAGGGCAAGGATTTCTATTATCTCTATTGAGAAATTATTGATCAGATCGTTGTTATTAATTATTATGTATCAGTTCAAGATGAGAAGATGAGAAGAGAGGGAGAGAGAGAGAGAGAGAGAGAGAGAGAGAGAGAGAGAGAGAGAGAGAGAGAGAGAGAGAGAGAGAGAGAGACAGAGAGAGAGAGAGAGAGAGAGAGAGAGAGAGAGAGAGAGAGAGACAGAGACAGAGAGAGACAGAGAGAGACAGAGAGAGAGAGAGAGAGAGAGAGAGAGAGAGAGAGAGAGAGAGAGAGAGAGAGAGAGAGAGAGACAGAGAGAGAGAGAGAGAGAGAGAGAGAGAGAGAGAGAGAGAGAGAGAGAGAGAGAGAGAGAGAGAGACAGAGAGAGAGAGACAGAGAGAGAGAGAGAGAGAGAGAGAGAGAGAGAGAGAGAGACCAGAGAGAGAGAGAGACCAGAGAGAGAGACCAGAGAGAGAGAGAGACCAGAGAGAGAGAGAGACAGAGAGAGAGAGACAGAGAGAGAGAGAGAGAGAGAGAGAGAGAGAGAGAGAGAGAGAGAGAGAGAGAGAGAGAGAGAAAGAGAGACCAGAGAGAGAGACCAAAGAGAGAGACCAGAGAAAGAGAGACCAGAGAGACAGAGAGAGAGAGAGACCAGAGACACAGAGACACAGAGAGAGAGAGAGAGAGAGAGAGAGACCAGAGAGACCAGAGAGAGAGAGAGACCAGAGAGAGAGAGAGAGAGAGAGAGAGAGAGAGAGAGAGGAGAGAGAGAGAGAGAGAGAGAGAGACAGAGAGACAGAGACAGAGAGACAGATTGAGAGAGAGAGAGAGAGAGAGAGAGAGAGAGAGATTAACAGGGAGCAATGGAGGCAGCACATAGTGTGCTTGGGGTAAAACTGAGTCATCCGGCATTACACTTAGGGACAGAATGTACCATCTCTCTCTAAATTAAAGGTGTTCGCTATTCTGATGTATGGTCAAGTATGTCAGTGTCAGTATGTAATACACTTCATATTAGATGTACTGACACATAACAGTCGCTTTGGTATAGCCATGGTTACAGATCTTCAGGGGAAGTGATGCAAAAAAACTAAGAATCAGAAACAGCAGCTCTCATTATAACACATATGTTAGAAAAATCTAAACGTATGAGACACTGTTTCCTTGTAAATCAGTCCGGATTAATATTTAAAATTATTGACTATTTTTATGAAAAATTTCTGCAACAGAGAGCAAGGAGAGCAACCCCCATTGATGAGACCAGATCCAGAAAAATCCCATTATAACATAATACCTTGACAATATGAGACCTTACTATCAGTAACAATGAAACATCCGTTGTGCTGTGATATACAGTAATAGGAATCAGTCTGGGGTCAAACTCAAAGATCCTTGACTCACTATTTAAACTCAATGGTAAATGTTGTGTTTTAATGCCTACAGTACTACAAGTCACCAAAATCCCTAAAGATTTTTAAGGTGAATACCTCAGACTAATTTCAGTTTAGAAGTTTAATAAATTCTGAACTTGTTTGAACAAAAACGCCATAAACAGCAGATGCAATAAGCAGAACACACAAGTTTGTTGGGCTGAGAGACCTCCTATCGTTATCAGGACATTAGTATTTACAGGAGATAGATAAAGAGACTTTGTAATAGTTCACTGCAGCCAAAATAAGATAAGTTATTACTCCACATTTTTACAAGAAGCTGTGCAAGGACTTCGTATTTGGTATTTGACTTCGTAAGAAGTTTTTGACTTCTGAAAACAAGGCAAAAGCGGTGAAAAGCTCAAATATTTGCAATGCCCAACTTTAAAGCAAACTACATATCTGAAATAAAAAACAATAAGTATTTGCACAAAAATGCCAGTACTTACCAATGTTTGTGTTGTTTCCCCATGAAAGGTTATGCTGTTTCCTGAAGGATAATATCAAGGATTTGCTTTAAGAGAGTGCAATGCACTTTTATTTAGTTTGATATTTTGTGATCACCAAAAATTACAATGATAAAATCTTCAAAAAAATTACAGGACCGTTTATTTGATTGATTTCAGTTTTCTGAAATCTGCTTAAATTACAATCTGTAGTTGTGTGTTAGGTATAATGGTTTTTGTTTCATTATTTGAATATTAACCAATGTTACCCTTTAATTAACAAAGATATTGTTTTTGTTTCCAGTTATTTGCAGAAAATGAAAACTTATAATTTTTACATCAAATGCTTAAAGAAGGGTTATCAAATGCAGTTTTTGTCAATCTTATGTTAATCTTAAGCACCTGTAGTGTAGGATCGCTGAAAACTCTTTGGTTTGTTGTATTAACAGAAGACAGATCCAGCTTTATGATTGTTTCCGGGAAAAGTTGACTTCCGTGGGCGGGCGGTGAGGACCAAATTCTTCACAAGTGTTTCTACTGGAATGTACATGCTGATGCTTGTGCTTTTCAGAGGTCTCTGATTGGTGTTTGGCAGGATTTTACAGAAGAATGGCCAATAAATAACTGGGTTAAAGGTTGAATATATGAAAGAACCTTTCTGAAGCCTTTGGGTGTACAGTGGAGTGTATTGAGTATAGAAACCCTGACGGTTTTTTACAACTGGAACCTGTTGAACATGAGAACAACAGGTTCTAAAAGCATAGGTTCTAAAAGCAGTCTAAAGCATAAAAGACAGTCATACCCCTCCTTTAAGGAAAATACATTTTGAACAATATAACAGTAATATTTTTATAAAAGTTACAAAACTAACTTATAATCTTGTTTTTTATCACAGTCTTCTTGTCTT
The DNA here is from genome assembly GCA_033220385.1 of Triplophysa yarkandensis. Taxonomy (NCBI): domain Eukaryota; kingdom Metazoa; phylum Chordata; class Actinopteri; order Cypriniformes; family Nemacheilidae; genus Triplophysa; species Triplophysa yarkandensis. Next base: position 19,819,067 of record CM065656.1, read on the forward strand.
GTCATGCTGTCATTCTTTACATTGCTATCGGATGACTTTGTCTCTTCTGAGGTTTGATTTTGTTAAAATTCAAACGATACTTAAATGGAATGATCAAAATGCTGATATAATCAAAATGTGGTAGGATTCTCATTTTTTAGCAACATATTTTATACGGAACACGGCATACTGGGGATGGTATTGGAATGCATGAAGTAAATCAGTATAAGGAGAACAAATCTATTAACACAAGACTGAATACAGATAGTCTTCACGTTGTGGGTTCATTTACAATCAAGCCTTGAAAAATACTATACACACCACAAATATTTGGTATACATGTCTATATTTTTTGTTCTTTCCTAAATTTGTCACCTAAAAGCTTCAGCCCTCCTCTCTATTCTCACCATGAAATGGCTTCCCGGGCACCTGCCAGAGACAGCTGGCCAAAACAACTTAACAAAAGCATCCATCAAGGGCAAATACATCAGCAGGATTACAGGATGAAACATTTAAAATATGTGGCATTAGGGAAATATTCTTATATAATGCATTGGTCTTTTGAAGTGACATAATGCTCACTATCCTGCAAGACTTACATAAGAATAAGATGCGTCTGACCCTGAAAACACACCTAACGAACACTTCCATAAGCCTTTATGAAAACCATTGCTTGCTATAAATAGGACTTTAAGTGTCACATCAGGCTTAAAGTGTGACATCACATAACCTGAAGATCATTTGTCGTATTAATACGTTCTTATGTGAATCACAGTGATTATACTACAGTAAGTTTACTTTCTTGATGTTGGAAGATTGATGCCCGTGGCAGCTTGTTGATCAGACAAATGTACACACGTGATCCCTTATACACACTCGCACTACAAGCTGAAGATGCTGCGTGCTGATTGGCTGAGAGCTGACATCTGGTGTGTTGATTAATTTAGAGGATCTGAGATTTAACATGCATGATAACAAACCTGAATATGATTAATGTGATTATGCAGTGATGCAGAAAGTATTTCTAGAATTATAGTCCTGTTTCCTTTGAGAATCTAGTGGAGCATTAAATATTATAAATATGACATGATGTACTTACATTGGAACAACAGTATTCTGCACTTACAATCATTGATGTATGCTGCGTAATGTATAACATACTGGCATGTATGCTGCGTAATGTATAACATACTGGCAAAATTAACATTAAAAAGGTTTTTAATGTGTGTATCGTGTATGTATGTGTGTTTGAGGATGTCAGAGCTCCAGGTTTTACTGATTCAGGGTGGTCCTGTTGTGCTTTAATATCCTCATGCGTCTATGTCTGCTTAAACAGGTCTGTGCCATCTGGCCTGATGTTCACTTGACATGAGACTCCAGCACAAGGACAAGCGGTCATGGTTGTACTCACTCTCTCTCTCTCTTTTCATAATATCGCCAACTCTCTTTTTACATTAACGAGCAATCTATATGGTGAAACACTAATTCTGGCATGTTCAGTTACCGACATTCTTCAAAATATCCTCTTTTTTGTTTCCCAGAAGAAAAAAAGTCATACAGGTTTAAAGTGACAAGAGTAAAAGTACATGATGACATCACTTTTCTTTTTGGGTGAACTACCTTTTAAGCCACCTATTTTTAGTAATAGCTTTGACACCTTTTAAGCCAAATTGATGTTTCTTTTTTTGTTAAATAACTTTGGATTGGTGAGCTTCTCGTGAAAGTATCATTTTGGTGATTCTTGTGAATCATCTGTTCTCAAATAAGTAGCTTGTAATCTATACATTATTTTCAAAAACTTACCTGTCAATATTAATATCAATATTAACAATATAATGATTATGAATTGTTTTTAATGGTTAATTTAATTTTGTCATTTTAGTGTCTTTATATTATTATTACATTTACATTTAGGCATTTAGCAGATTATAAATGCTGATGATAATTGATGTTACAATATTTCTTAACAAAATGAGAGAAAAAAATGAACCAAATGAACCTACAAATGTAAAACATAAAAATGATCACAAGTCAGGAGATGTAATGGTTATTAGATTGTTTCAGCCAAGTTAGCATAAATCAACAGCATAATGACAAAACTCAAATTCTCATTGGTTGCTTAATGACTCTTGCTCCCAAAGAAATATTTAATTTGATTATTAAGTTGATTTTTAATTTGCTATGACTAAGAAAAACTTGCCCCTTTGAATATAGATATATTCTCCTCATAGGTTTTTACATAAAATACATAATTTATTATCACCAAGATTTCTAAATAAATGGTAAAACAAAAACCAAGGCTCCAGATATCAGATGTTAGAAGATCTCAGTATCTCTGACATTGATCACCATCAGTGTCTGTATTACTCACTATTTATTATTTGAAGGTGTGATGTGATATAGCTGGGAGGTTCTATGGTCAATCAGCAATCAATTTCCCTCTGCCCTCAATCTCATTTCTCGTTTAATCCAGTCCAGCCGTCTCGACTGCTAACAAATACCAAAGCCCATTAGTGTCATATCGCAATTAAACATCTCAAAGCTCATTGACCAATAAAGGAATAGGTCAGGAATGATTTGGTGTGCCATGCTACTCCGGGAGTGATGTAACGGCTGTGATTGTGACTGTCATCACAACACACATAATCACAAGATGCCGAAACGTGGGACTGATAATGACGGGATGATGGTATATTTGTCAAACCCAGAGGTCCACAGCACTTGAAATACAGCAGCTTGGGTGTTAATTGAATAAGTAAATCTACAGACACATCTGATATACACCAGAGCAACCAACGGTCAAAATGAAGTAGAGAATATGACAATATAACAGGCAACTATGCTTTTGCTTGCCCACAACTTTGCAAGAGTTTATGTAATCTTGCAAGGTTCTTAAATCTTAAGAGAGTATTTAAAATTTTCATTGAATCAGGACTTGATGCATTATGGTCATTCCATTCCAGTGTCTGTTGAATTTTAACATAAATGCATTTAGAAATGTTACTTTTGGTGTTGCTTAAAAGTTATAAACTTGTTTTCTGGTAAAGATTTGAGGCCAGAAAATTACAGAGCATCAAGCAAAGCTGAAAGAGAGAGAGAGCGAGACCATCTGAGAAGAAGCAAAGGCTACAATGCAGCAGTCTGCAGTGAGCTCCAGTCACATCCATGAGTCCTGTGGCGACAGAACAGACTTACATTCAGAACGGTGTGAAATAGAATGCGATCACCGACTGTTCTGGACGGATTCAGGACTGATTCAGGACCATGGACAGCGACACAAATGATAGCTCTTGCGTTGATTTCAGCACCACGGACAGCATCAGATGGAACCTCTGCAATCCTTTTATGATACGCATCAAAATGCATGAAATGAAACAAATGTTTTGGGTTCAACAGAGGCTTTTTTACAACATTCAGTCACAAAAACATGTATATGTGTGCAAATGCAAATTCATGATGCAAGACATCTGTCCAGCTTTTGAACGAAATATGTTACACCCCAGAAGGTTGATAAGAACACTTTTATTATCATAGGTCAGATGTTATCTATTCTAATTCATTTTCGCTCTCTTTCATTCTCTCATGCGTCGGAGCTGCAGGACTCAAAGCTCTTACGTTAACAATTGAGCTCTGCATGTGACCCCTTTTCTAATCCATTCAAGACATGCATAGGCAGGTTAGCTTTAACCAAGATGTTTCAATTACTTCTAAGGATCTAACAGAGGGAAACAAATCCACCGACTAAAACTAAATGCGATTTATAGACGGACACACAGACATACAGCAAAAACACACAAGCAGAAGTGGTGGATGGAAGCAGGTTGTCCCCTTGGGAGGTGACGATGCTGGACCATCTACAATCACACACACTGCTGTCTGAACCTCCTCAGACAGACACAGAAAGCATTATCATTCTCCTCACAGCAACCTTGCAGCACGAGCTTGTGCCAAAGCTGCAAACACACACACACACACACACACACACACACACACACACACACACACACACGCACACACGCACACACGCACACACACACGCACACACACGCACACACACACACGCACACACACACACGCACACACACACACACAAGGATTCCCATCCATATCATTCCATAAATCTATCCATGCATGTGAGTCTTCAGTGCAACATACTCGAAAGCAAACACATGACACCATTCATGAGATTACAATTAGACATTCATAATCATTCATTCTTACACACACACAAGCACACGCAAACACACAATCTTCAATATTTGCTGCATGACTGGTCTTCATTTACCCAGAAGATGCACACACCGCTGTCACTGGTGCCATCATCTCTGACCGGTATCAGTAAAAAAAGAGAAGAACCTCACAGTTTTTTCATTTGTTCATTGCTTTTGCATGGAACCCCCTCACACACTCCCACTCGCTGTTACAGGCTCAGATCACTCACCCTGACTGTTGGGTCCACCGTCACCTTCTTCACACTCGGTGAGATTGTTTAGCATTTTGGAAGACACAGCTCAGATCCCCAGCTAATGCTAACACAGCTGGGATTCCACCAGCCGTCGGTGTACCGGTGAAAACAGCCTTGTGCGGGCACGCTCACGCAAGGATGGAGAAGCCTTGTGGTTCTCTGCTGCTCTCCTCTCAAGAAAAGCAGAGGTGCTCTGCTTCGGCAGTCTTCTCTTGCCGTTTGCTGCCTTGCGTATGGACTCTCTCTCTATCTCTCTTTCTCTCTCTCTCTCTAGAAGGAGGGGTTGGGGGCAGAAAGGCTGCAGGGACATAAATGATGGAATGCTTAAGAGCACATTTTTTTCTCCAGCACACATGTCATCCCTCGCTCTCTCGTTACAGCATCACAGCCTTTCCGTGCCTCACCATTAAAATTCAACACACAGTCCCAAAGAATTATCTTTGCTTGCTCATTGTCATTCTAATTCCCTCTGATATTCCATGTCATCACCCTTTCAAACTGTACTGGTGCTGGAGGGATTGGAGGTGATGGACAGGCGAATCAAGAGTCTTAGAAGATTAGCCAACGTGGAACTTGACATTGTAGTTGACACATTGTTGTGGATGGTTAGTTTGGTTTAGCTTTGTGGTCGAGGAGGTGTTGAGAACAGTCTTTTGAGGTGTTGCTATGCGGTTGCTAGGTTGTTCTGGGAGGTTGTCAAGCAGTTGCTAGGGAACTCTGGTGGTCCAAAAAACATCATTACAGTAGGTCTTCATGATAGTCCATGCTGTTTTATCTGCCCGTGAAAAATTATGCTGCAAGTGCGATGGCATAAAAATGAGGTGTTTTTTAAGAAAAGGAAAAAAACTGAGGATGCTTCATGAGGATTTTAAGTACAGATGCAGGATATCGATTTTGGCGATCGGCAGTAACAGATTCTGATGCTTCTATTTTACGAAACTTAAATGTAAGCTCTCTGATCACTGTTAACCTTTTTTCAGATAAACTATAGATGTTAAACATTTAGATATGCCTTTACAATGTTATTTGTTTAAAATAAAATTTAGATCAGTTCGTAAGATCGGTCAAGTTTAGGGAGTTCCATTTAAGTAATAAAATGTAATTATCGGCTGATCATGATCTCCGGTCAATCAATCCGAACATAACCTAAAAAACATTTTTTATCTATTTATTTTTGAAATAATTAAAGAGTGTTCTATCAAAGTTGACATATATTTGTTGGTAAGGTTTTTGCAAATCCTCAATGACTTAAATGTTGACTAATGATAATCCTCTATGGCCAAAAATAAAGCCACCAAATGTGAAGATGTTTGATATCAGAAAGAAAGAAGCAATATTTATATATATAAGAGTTTTTCATCAAACCACATCAGAACATCTGAGACTCAACTTTGCCACTCAAGACCCATGAGTCAAACACGTCAAAGTTCACACTCAATGTTGCTGTTTGTAATAAAATACTTATAAGGCACAACCCATGTACAAGGAAAAGACTGCCGTGGGCTTTTACAAGCTCTATACCACACTACAAGTTGTGGCACTTTCTCTTTACTTATTTTTTTAAAACACTTTCCTTCTGAGAGTAAAACTCCGCCGGGTCTGGCTTCCTGAGAGCTTTCTATAAATACTGTGAATAAATTAAGGTATGGAAGATGTTTATTTTTTATTTTTTATGACCTTTCTGTAAAGTGCATGAGTACTGTGAGGTAGGGCATATAGGGATGAAGGACACATCACTGGTTCGGCCCATGAATGATGGAATGCACTTACAGCTCTGTAGAGACATGATGGTGATGGTGGGAGAGTCTGGCAGGGGAAGAGAGCAACATAGAGATTGATAAAAAGAAAAAGATGAAGAAGAGTATGATTCTTCGGGGCAGGAAAAGGGGACGTTTACAGATGAAGGACTGGTTATAGTGATGAAATTACTATAACCAGTTACTATAAAATTACAAAAAATGATTTTTTTGTAATTTACTTACTCTTTTGTCACTTCCAACCTGTTTAACTTTATGTCTTTTGCAGAACACAGAAAAAATATTTTGAAGAAAGCATATCACCAAACAGCAGTGGCACGCATTCATATCCATTGTTTGTAGACAAAACCCATGCAAGTCAATGGGTGTCATTCTTCAAATTATCTTCCTGTTCTGCTGAAAAATACAATACATTTTCTGTGCATTATCACTTTAAACGCCTTGCTTGTCTAAACACTTAATCCAAATAGTTTGGATGCCTTTGATGTATGTACAGGCTTCCAAAAGATTAACATTTCTTCATTTAGCAGACACTTTTATCCAAAGCGACTTGCAAGTATTATGCAGTGGGCCAGCTATCACTGCACAGCAAATGGGGGTGAGCTGCCTTGATCAAGTACACTTTTCATTATCTGCTGGCACTGGTATGCAAACCCACATCCTTTTGCTTACAAGTCCAACTCTCTAACCACCATTATTTAAATTTAAATCTGCCATTAAACGTACATGCAACAAGCATATAATCTAATGAAAAATTATCCAATTCGAAGAGAACAAAGAATGTAATTAAAAAATGTAACAATATAATAAGCCTAAAATGAAGTTTTTCCATATTAAATTTTTCAAATTAAAAAATTGTCATGATGACAATCCAATTTCGGAGTTGACTGTTTGTAGTCAGGTCTGAGTGTTATGTTTAATGGTTATGAGGAAATACATTTCAAATATAAAATTTGAAATGAAAACCTAAAAAGTGAACAAGGGAGATAAAAAATAGAAACTTGAACCTAAGCATCAAGCTCCAGGCAGGATGAATATTAAAGAGAGATATTGAGAAGTAGTAGAACATGCTGCCCTGGCTGTATTCCTGCTGTGAATCTCCACTGAGACTGCCACTTTTTCCTCCTAAAAGCATTGAAGTGCCAAACCTCGACTATTTTTAGCATCTGCAGGCAAGGAAGAAATTCTTTTAAGTGTTTGATTAAAGAATCAATTCTCATTTCTCATCTATAGTCCATAACTAAAAAAAGAAATGGCACAGTTTAAAATGCATTATGCAATTTTGAAGAATTCACAGATTATAATTCAAACATGTGCAGTTAAATCTCTTCTTTTTCCCCCACTTATCTTTCAATCACCCAATCCAAAGCCTTTTATCAAAAAGGGCCATTAAACATGTGTTGGCTACTAGCATCAATTTTTTTTTACATTATATACAATAAATAAATTTGATCAATTTGCAAGAAGTAGAATAAATAGTTATCATTCTTCGTCATTTTCGCTCCCTTTTCAAAAACCTGTATGACCTTCTTTCTCCTCCAGAGCAAAAGAGAGGTTATTTTGAAGACCGTTGGTAGCTGGCCCCAATTCAAGTGCAACAATTTGGTGTTCTCAGACAAATGAGAATACCAACTGTATAGCCAACTCTCTATAAAAGATCTTCTCCATTCTACGTTTTTTTTCCCTTTGTTGGGAACTATCACTTTAAATATCCTAATTTAACTTAGGCTTAATCTAATCCCTGTCTGGGAAAGCGCCCCTAAATGAACTGATGACTAATTCTGTGCCATTTTCCTTTAAAAATACATTTATTTCTGGTGCCAATGTCTCCTACAATCGTTTCTAAATAAAACAATCTTTTTTGGGGCTTTAAGCTGGACACACACCTAGTAATTATGAACATGAATATCAATGATCGTGACCAATTATCGCATCGAGTCTGTTCTAGCTGGCCTCAGTAGGTGTTCACTGCTGGCATATAAAATAATATGGTGTGTTAAAAATTTGATTTTAGAATTTGCACAGGTTTATATTTGTCATTGATACCCACGATCGATATCACTGCTGCCCTGAAGATGAAACCCAGACCCTGCTGGCTAAATGACGGCCGCGTCCAGAATCTCTTAAGAGCACATAATTGTGCCATGTAAATGTAAAGGCTCTGTCCAGATGTGAACTGATCATCTCTGCTAGAGTCTGGAGCTCTACCATGATTGGCATCCATCCTGAATACCATTTTCATCTGGGCCCAAGCGGCTTTAGCGCTTAACCCAGGAGACACCTCCCATCTTCTGCACACACACATACACTCACAACCCTCGTCGGCAGCAAATGCTGACCTAATCCACAGATTAAGGCCATACAGAAATGTCGTGATTTGCTTTTTCATTTTAGTCGAAATAGAAGAGTCATCCTGCTCGAGTTTACATTTCAAGGCAGTGAAATTGGATCCTAATAAGCTATAATTACTTCATTGTGACAAATGGTATTATATAAATAGCAGTTCATTTAAAGATGCTGTATTAACATGGACTGTCAGTGATGGAATTTAACTTTTGTCCATTGTGACAACACAACTATGTCTCCTATGGTCTTGGATCAAAAAAGCCCTGTAGGTTCGCCAGTAGCTGTGGAGTTTAGATTAAAATGGAGATCTTCTAATATTGGTCATACACTTAGTGCTTTCAGGTTGGTATTACTGATATTATATAAGGTGAAATGCCACAGATTGGGATGGACATCATCCAAAAACTGCTGTTGATGTAATGATGACCTTGAATGATGTCATCAACTGGCTGCACTATCTTTGAGGGATTTTAGAAGGACAGCTTTTATATTAAGCTAGCTATACAATACACATCCTTAAAGGGATAGTTCACCTAAAAAATAGAACTAAAATCTCCTAGTTTATTCACCCTTGTGTTATTTAGACTATACAAAATTGTTGACACAACATAAGATATTTTGAGAAACGTCTAAGTGGTTTTGTGTCCCCTTCAAATCATGAAGTCAACGGGTCCATTGTTAGTTCCCGACGCTCTTCAAAATATCTTTTATATTATGCAGGAGAAAGTCAAGCAGATTTGGAATAACATGACGGTGAGTTTTTTCTGTCATCTTAGTCATTTTAAACCCTTTTGTTCTGTGTTGAGTCTGCATTCTGAAAGTAAATGGGACTCAATTTCTGCCTGAAACCTTCTTTTGTGTTTCACAAAGAAAAAATCTTTTGAAAAGATGAGAATGATGACAACAATCCATTTCATCGTTCAGTATTACTTTAATACTAACGTAACGTTTACAAAGTTACGATTATTTAAAACTATACAATTCTAAACTTCTAAGCTTGTTTTAAGCTTTTCTTTAGAGAACAACTATCAACTACCTTTATATTACCTGATAAAATAGAAAAAAAACACAAGAAAGCTTTAAAACCAGTTATTATGTTTTCCACCAAAAGTATTGCAACAGTAATATCAACGATATTGCTAAGAACTGTCTGAGCCTGGTTTGTATTTGGGTTTATCCAATAGATAATAGGTATTAGGGGTATAAATTTAATATTTTTATATATTAAATGTTTCATGTACATTTGTAAGTGAATCTAACTTTGAAGTTTGTCACATGACGTATATATATATATAATTGCTTTTTCCTTTCATTACTACGACTGTAAAAATTTCATTTATTTAAGTGGCAAATTTAAAAACTACTTATTTTTACATCAATACAAGTTGTCCCTCCATTTAAATGCATTGCTTTAGTTTCAGACTTCGATTACATATAAGTGTTATAATATGAGGTTGCTGCTTAAGATATTGACTTCGCCTTTTATTGTAACCTCAATCTACAAGCCCGTTATTGGCACTGCAGAGAACTGCTGAGATTTATCAGCAGCTAGGGAATAAGACAGAAGAACAACCATTCTCAAGAAAAGACAGAATGAGAAAATGTGGCTGTGCAGGATGTGCCTCTGGAGAAAGTCAAGGGCATATTGAATCTTGTTTCTGTCTTTCCGGGACTCTCGTTTGTCTACAGTATATGTTGCTGAGAAGGAAAAACTGTTCTATTTTATTGTGGGAGTATTTGGGGCAACTGCTCACACTGGGATTTTCAGCCTCTCATGTGTGAATTGACATGGAGGCCGTAATGGGTAATTGCTGCCTATACTATGTATACAGTATACACATTAATTATACAGCTCGAGTGAGTTACAGTTTTTTATATTTTTCCAAATGAATATCAAAGCACAAAAAAACTGTTGCTATGCAAAACTGTTGCAGTTTTATTTAAAGTTTTATTTTTATACTCGTAAAGCCTAATTCCGATACGATGGTAACAACATGATAGAAAGACATGTTTTCTGAGATTGTTTAACAGAATACGGTCATACGTGTTTATTCCTATACATTTTTTTCCAATTATCAAACGCCTGATGTATCCACAACTATACAATGATCCAAACATATTGGACAATAATATTAAACACCAAAAGGGTGTAAGAAATCATTCAAGAACATGATCCATTTTCATGGATATGGTGAAGATTAATGGGGCTTCTGGGAATGTTGAAGAGGAGTTCATGTTAATGCTAATTACCCAAGCAGTGATGAATAAATCTGAGGGTCACAGACACCTCATGCAGCCCACATCCTTAGTCACACTGTGTCTGAAGACATGCCACTTCTGGTGGGTTTCATTTATGTGTGCTGTGAAGCTATAAAGAAAAGTGCTTGAGATAAGGACATTTATATGATCCGGATATTTTATTCTCGTTGGTATTTGGTAGAAATTCTGTAAAGATTTTCTGAGAGCTCTCAATGTTGTGTCTGAAGATGTTTTTACAGTAGTGAAGTGCCGACGGAGTGCAGGCTTAAAGCATCAGCACGACATTTATAAATCATGAGCACAAAAATGAACAAGAAGGCAGTGTTCACACCGCAACAAAACTGAATCTGAATTTGAAGAGGAATAAAAATGCAGAGACATGGAATTAGCGTACAGAATATAAAATAACTAACATTTATTTCATTCAATTATAAAATGTACTGTCTATAAAAGTTTGCTTTTAAACATGTATGTTAGCAATAGGATTGCATGATAATGGGTAAAAGTATAATAATTATTTATTATACTCAAAATGTTAATCAAGATGTTTCTGCCATTTTCTTTTCTCCAGCATTTATTGGACTGCACAGTTTTGGAAATATGCAAATAGCAATTTTTTTTGTTTCATAAGATCATTCAACATAAAGATTAGTTGAAAATATTATCCTGATACATTTTTTATTTATTGAGTAAGGCCATGGCGGAGAACTAAATAATAGTGAAATTAAAAGAAGAATTTCAACTTTGTTGCACATTTTCTCAAAATTTTACTTTCCGACTTAAACCTGGTTCTTCACAGAAAAGGTCAAATTTCTTTAAATTGATAGTGAAGCAACTGTGTCTAAAATGTGGAAGATGATTATGGCATAATAATATAGTTTCTATATTTGAACAATGTTTTTGTTGATTTCACTGCCAAGAAGCATCATTGTACAGCATATTATATTATTTATATAATTTGAGACAAAAATCTTCATGTTTTAGATCCTGGTATCCGTGAAGCCCTTTCATACAAATTTTAAATATTTAATATTTGATCATGAAAAGCTCACATTCACTTACAGCTATTCTTAATATTTGTCCATCTAACTTTTAAACTTTTGAGTGGAAAAAGTTTGCCGGATAAAAGTCGATGCATCAGTATGCAGATGTGGACAATTTTGGATCAATTCATGAATGATAACAATACATTTTCGAAATGCGAACAGAGTCATCCCTGTTCTGATGAGACACTTTACATCCCATACATTAAAAGTTAACATACAGGAGGATTTTAGTTCCTTTAAAGGTAGAAAAATTACCATGACTAGACCCATATTATATGTTGAATTGAGGCTAACTTATATATTCTGCATACAAGTTTTATATTTTCATGAAAGCTGCTTTTGATTCAGATTATATTGCTCATATAACAGGATGACATTGCCTAAAAGCTTGTTATTTTAGTTATATGATATGTAGAGTTTGCATTCATTTATGCATTCTGTATGCTGTTACAGGGCATGGAGGACAGTCACTTTATTCCTGTTCGTTCCCTGCAATGCTGGCAAATGTATCTTAACCTTCCAGTTTACTTAACAAATCACCTTCATTTGCTTTATTAAGAAAGGATATTCGAAGTCAAGTCTATGTAATTGGTCTGTGTAATGAAAAGAAATTCAAAAAATTAAATTTTATAAATTAGAAATTTTAATAGTCACACAGCAAGAAAAGGAAATTTGCACTGTTAAATAAAAAAATGCTCTGTGAAATAATTTTAGAATCGCATCTTAGGCCTATGAATCGTTATCATATCCCAGATTAATTCAGACATGTTTTATGTATCGATGTCATTTTATCAGAATAAAACCAGTTCAAATGTAACCACATGAAGCTCTTTTTGTGTTACCTGCCAAAACATTCTTTACAGTTAATGAAAAATGAATGGCTAGCAGAACGAATGTGCTGTGTGAGAATGAGAGAGTTGAGTAATGAATAAAGACCGGTGTTTATAAATAGATCAAGGATAAAGGAAGGAGTCCCGGTGAATAAATGATGCAGTAGGGAGCTGAGGCATATTCAGGATGACAATCATGTCCACAGTTACACTTCAGGTTTTTATAATCTCAAGACACATTAACAGTATTGCCACTGAAAAATATAAAAAATACAAGACGGAAAACATATGCATTACATGTATGCATTTGGCAGACACTTTTATCAGAACCAACATAAATTTCATTACAAAGGGCTGCACGATTGTCAATTATTCACCTAAGTTTTGTAATTGGGATTATTACTTAAGATTAATCGATTTTACATTAAAGCTAAAATTCTAATTTAAAAAAAAATGATGTTGGTATCAAATATTAATCAGAGTTATTCCGTCAAAGTAACAAGTAAAAAAATCAAAAACAAATATCTGAAGGACAAGTTAATATAACATTTTCACAATCTCTGATTCACCACTGTATTGAGTGACTAAACATTCTGTCCAAACACAGATATGAGCACAAATAGTCAGCTGTTATTAAGGATTATGACAATTATGTTATTGTAACAATTATTTTTTGATTAACTGTACATTCCTAACTATACATTTAAATCTTAGTATTTGCAATCCCTGGGATCAAATCCATGATTCTGCTGTTGCTATCACCATGATCTAATTTACACATAATACCAAAGAGTAAACCATGACAATGCTATTAAAAAGCAAAAATACCTACAAATTAAGAGCTTTACCATTAAAAATGGGTTTTGGTCATGCCGTTTAGCTGTTTACCGAACCTATTCACTGCTCTATCAATGTTTGATGCCAAATGAATGAGCTATATTTTCTAGTTACAAATGTACTAAAAGATGCAGTTTAATTCCAAACTACTATAAAATACAAACCTGTTTTTGTCCTCTAGACCAATCAGAAATGTTTCAATGCAATCCAACAAGGCATTCTGCATGTGATATTTTGGATGTTCTCTTGTTTTGTTTTCTTTCGTTTAGTTTTTTAAGTGATGAACTAACATTTCTATTTTGGATGGATTTGTAGCATTTCCACATAAAAATACCTTTATGATCAACAATATAATTGTTTTATTTAAACATCTTTAATGTGTTCAGATTAAGCCAACAGGCCCTTTAATCAACAAAATAAAAGGGTCTTGGTAAATATTAAAACTATGGAAATGGCTGTGTAGGGCCTTGAAAAAGAGCTTTTCATATTCAGTCTCATTAACGCAAATATCATCTTGACACATGTCATGACCGAGTACTCAAACCCATCTCAGTCATGAAACTTTGGTATTGAATCACATCTATATGAGCTTCGAGCTTTGGGATGTTGTACTCGTTGCATGTGAGCGATGCATGCCTCATTGGTGCATTTTATGCCATTTCTAGGAAGGTCGGTAGTCTCTGCCATCGTGTAAATGAATATGAATTGCACATATGCCCACGTATATCCTATGACCTTATTTTAACCTTGTAAAGATTAAATCTGGCGTCATTGCTTTAAATCCCACTTTGTTGTGTGTGTGTGTGTGTGTGTGTGTGTGTGTGTGTGTGTGTGTGTGTGTGTGTGTGTGTGTGTGTGTGTGTGTGTGTGTGTGTGTGTGTGTGTGTGTGTGTGTGTGTGTGTGTGTGTGTGTACGATGACAGTATACAAGTGCCAGCCTCTCTCTCTGGCACAAACAGCTCCTAGCGAACGCTCATTATTCAGCAACAACCTTTTAAATCACATTTAGAAAACAAAAAGTCTCCACCAAAGCTGTTTACTGTATATCATGATTCAACAAGGAGTAATTAAATGGATATATTAACGCACCTCATCGTGCTGGTTGACAAGTGTGATGTAAGCAGGACTCACACAGGAACGTGGAATGAATTACCATTAATGTTCACTGTACAAGCTATGCAAAACCCACATGGATTGACAAGACAAGCCCTCACACACATGCAATCCATCAAAAGCCTATCTATCTCCGTTCGATTCCCTCCAGTGGGTCCAGGCTGTGTGTCTGTATAAAGGTGAACCGCATCCATCTTCTAGAACTGTTGCAGCACACCACAACGCATTGGTTACAGTGGCAGCGACCGGTTGAGACCTGTCACAAGCACTAATGTCTGCCGAACCATGCATTCCACATCATACGTGGTGAAGCTGTTACTAAGGGGCATACGGAAACAGAGCGGGATCTTTCTTCTGAAGAGGTGAACGGAGCATTTGGAAAGGTGGCTACCGCGGCCTCAGGGCCAATACTTACAGGAGAACTCAGGGGACTTCCCCTCTCCGAGCTATACAGACTTTTAATGAAGAAAGAGCCGACGGCCTTCTGCATTAACAATTCATGTGCCGTTACCACTACGGACACACTATACACCTCACCACATACCCAAACATCTGTATATTATAGTTGGCACGAAGCAGTATATCCAAATACAGAGTACAGATGCGAACAAAATTGATGGCGCCCTTGTATTCAAAACTCCATTTGCATTGGTGTTTGATGTGAGGCAAGAAAAAACATGATGCAATATATTTGAACAAGGTGTCTACATCTGCTATAAATGTATTAAATGATCTGCTTTATTTATTAATTTGGTTTTCAACATTTTGAATATGGTGATACTTTCAAATTGTGAACCCTATTGTGTATTGCATTGACAAATGAGATCAGCAATACATTCATCTCTGTTTGCTGTTCACTTGAATCTATTCTTCTACAACACCGTTTGACGTTGGATATATATATGTAATTTGGTATACTTCTATTTTGTTATTTTGCAGTGCTTTACAGAATCAGAGGCACTGATAAGACATATTTCCAAAGCCACTGAAATTATATTAAAACAAATTAATTAACGATTAAAAGCCAAGAGATAAAAAACGAGCAAGAAAAATGAAGGCATATGGATGTTTTAGGAATTCCGAAGTTAGGATTGTTTAATAAATGTTTTGAAATATAATAAAGCATCTTTTGCTTTCTACCACTGTAGGTTAAACAAGAACTGGTGTGACATCTTTTGTCGTGTTCCACTCAGAACAGAAGATCATAGTTGTCGGAACATGAGGAGGACAAGTCAATGATGTCCCAGTCTTATTCTTTAAACCGCCCTTTAGCGCTGTCTGAGTATAGAGGAAATTCGAGTCCTTTTGGGATGTTGTACTCATGAAATATTACGCATTCAGTGAAGCACTGGGAGTTCAAGCAGAGATTACAATAAAAAAAAAAACAAGGCAAAGCAAATTAAAAGCAGCTAGGAAGAATACGAAATAATGCAAAAGCCCAAAGCGACTTTTTCAAATAAAACTATTATCATTGATCTACCAGTCTGGAGACACGAACACTTTGTCTCCGGGTTTCTCTCTCACAAATCCAAAGCTATAAAGCTGATAAAAACTACCTGTGACTCAACCAGCACATGGACATAAAAGTTGACCTCCCAGTTTCAGGTCATTTGATTTTGCTCTATCCCTCCTTTCATTTTTCACGAATTTGGTTAAGCAGTTTTGGGCAACGGAGAAAAAACGCACATGGAAAAAAGTCTATGACTTAATCCATTTTTGTCCAGCAATCCTCTCAGCACCACAATCATAATCTGAAAGATGGATGAGTGTATATCTCTTGAGCTCACTGGGCCTAAAATGACCAACTCACACGGGTCTACATCTGTCGTCTTGAAAAATATGCATGCTGGGATGTACTGTAAATATCACAACATGCTGATATTGAAATAATGCCATTATTATTTTTGTACACGCAATAAGTCACAAAACAAGTGATGTCAATAATCTATTTTAGTGGTTGGTTCAAGAAATGAGAAGCCGTCATCAAATGCATGCAAGATTCATATGAAAAGTCAATCCAGAACATAATAGGGATAAGTGAGATAAGGTAGGTAAAGGGATGCAGAACAAAAAGATACTTTAAAAATATTTGTAGCCATAAACAGTTGGTCCCAATTGAATTTTAATGTATGGACCTAAATGAATAATGAGGATTTTTACCAGCACTTTTCAAAGTATCTTCTTTTGTGTCTGCAGAAGAAAGTTATACAGGTGTGAAATGTCAAGAGGAGGAGTTAACGATGGCAGAATTTTAGGGTGAACTTTCACTGTAACGTCAGAATAAGCAACATGTTTGTGTATACTTATCTATTTTCAACGCTTACAATTATCTCGAGGTTTGGATTGTATAATTTTATTTGTGTATGTGAATGATGACTTTTCTATAATGATTAAAACTGAATTTTACATTTAGGGAGATGGATATTTTACAGAGAAAGATATTTGCAAAAATACTTCTTACAAAACATTTCTAGGGCAACAATGAATGCCATAGTAAGAAAAAATACATATATATTTATGAAATATTTTAAAGAATGCAGGACCATGTTGGGATCATTTTGAAGCACTTCAAATGTTCCCACTATGGTAGTCAATGATGTCCCAGAACTGTTGGGTTACAATCATTCTTCCAAATATCTTTCTCTGCTTTGAACCACATAATGAACCTTACACACATTAGGAACAACTAGAAATTTTCAATTCAATGCAGGATTTTCATTTTTGGGTGAACTATCACCGTAAGAATAAATAAACTATACAAGTAAATATCTTGGTAGTACATTCTCATTTGAAAAGTTGAATGTCTATGCAGGACACAACTACAGTCCCAGATGCGCTGTAGACGAACGGGATTCCCTTGTGCACAACCCATAGTAGTGCATGGGGCCATTGAGCTCATCAGCTGACTGGTGGAGTTCTGCACGAGCCGGAGAAATCTGCAGCACATCTGCACCACGAGCAGAATACCAATCAGATCCCCCCTCCCATACCTGTAGTTAAAGCCATAGCAACTGACTCCCGAGAATCTCCTTGAATCTGATTAGACATCACCACATTCCTGACAAAGATCTACAACAAACCACATGTGGTGTTACAATGTACCTGGCTATTGCTCAATATAGGGTTGAATTACATATTTGTATTACCAATAAGGAAAATAAATCAATGATGTTAAATTCTGCACTGCTTGGATAAAGATTTGTTATCCTCTCTGTGTGACTGTCAGATTTATATAGATCAATGACCCTCTGCTCACTTAAGTCTAATACTTTCAAAGGACGCCACCTGCTGGCTGTGTACTTATTTGGGAAGTGAAGTCACATAGAGCCAAGCATGGAGGCCTAGGGTTACAATTGGTGTCCTGCATTTAAGCCATCCAAAGTGCACATACACAGTAGTGAACACACACACCGTAGTGAACACACATACAGGAGTGAACACACCTGGAGCAGGGCACACACACATACCAACCGTACACACACATGCAGGAGTGAACACACCTGGAGCAGGGCACACACACATACCAACCGTACACACACATACAGGAGTGAACACACCTGGAGCAGGGCACACACACATACCAACTGTACACACACATACAGTAGTGAACACACCTGGAGCAGGGCACACACACATACCAACCGTACACACACACCAACCGTGACCACACACACAGTAGTGAACACGCACGCACGCGCACACACACACACACACACACACACACACACACACACACACACACACACACACACACACACACACACACACACACACACACACACTAGTGAACACAAAAAGAATAGTGAACAAACACACATAGTATACACAAACACATTAGTGAACACACACACACACACACACACACACACACACACACACACACACACACACACACACACACACACACACACACACACACACACTAGTGAACACAAAAACAATAGTGAACAAACACACATAGTATACACAAACACATTAGTGAACACACACACACACAAACACATATTTATGCTGCGGCACCAGGTGGCAGATGGGGGTTCAAGCCCTTGCTCAAGGGCACCTAAGTCATGATATTGCCAGCCTGAGACTTGAACCCACAACCTCAGAGTCAGGAGTCAACCTCTCTAACCACTAGGCCATGACTTTCCATCATAAAGCAAAACAATAAGTGTTTATCACACAGGCTAAACTAAAGAATAGTCATGTAAATGTTCACGCCTAAATGTGTCATGTTTAGCGGGACTGGATTTCAGTTTTCCAGTGGGTTTGATTTGGGACATTGGTTTCTGTCCCACAGGCCAAACAAAGCTATGATCTCTTATGGTGGACAGGAATATCTGATAAAGCAGATTACAAGAGAAACCCTTCCAAGAGTCGATGTTTCTGGCTAAGCTTCTTAGTGAGACATAAAGGAACTGTGCCAGATATGATGTAAGTTGGGTCAGATCGCTGTCTGTGTGGGAAAATCACACTTTCTTCAACCAGAAACAAACAACAGTGTTGTGTTGACGGGTTTTGCACATTAAAACCGCAGTAAATAGTGCAAAGGAAACTGTTTCTTAAACATATTTAAAGAAATAAAGTTCTGACGGATAAACTGGGCTACTAAATGATTTAGAATGTAAACTTTTATTTTTATTTTTTATACTTTAACATATGGGATTCCTTAGTTTTAGTGGTATGTTTGGCTTTGCATACTCGCTCACATGGTGCACATTCACGAGTTTAACTCGATAAAGACTTTTATCCGAGGAATTCGCAGGTTTTGTACATTTCCTCATAACTGTTAAAGAAAATCACATGCAAGGAACTTGTTCGTGAACGTTTGTGTCTGAAGGAACTGTTTTGTATCACTGAAAAGATTCGAATCACATAAATGATTCACTCAGAAATAGCCATTGCTTGAGCCAAAGGCCCATGAAGTAAACTTTGTGACTGAACAGATTTATTTACATAAATAAACATTAAGACATTATAAACAACAATAGGGTCATTCAGGGACTATTCTATTAAACAAGTAATGAGCTAAGAGCAACCAGAAACGTTTAGTATTGATTCGTGTATTTGACGTGTTTACATCATTTCTGTCTGTAATGGATCTCCCGCGGGACAATTGCTACTACGTTAGTTGATCAAGTTAATTGCATTTGTGTATATTTGTAATAATGCATTATAGGAATGTGCAATATATGAAAATATTGCATTTACATTTACATTTACATTTAGTCATTTAGCAGACGCTTTTATCTAAAGCGACTTACAATAGTCGAGGAGACAATGAAGCGGTAAATAGCCGATACAACAATAGGTGAACAAGTGCTACAACAATGTTACCAAGTTACACAGAGAGCGAAGTTACAAAAAGTATATATAAATTTTTTTTTTTTTTTTTTTTTGATAGAGTGAGTAGTTAGAAAAGAAGTGAGTTAGTGAGTTAGGTGTAGCCGGAAAAGATGAGTTTTCATGCATAATTGCATAAGTCCATATCGCAATATGCATATAGCAATAAAATGGCAGGTTAATTTTTTTAAAAGTTATGTATAAAATAAATATATATGAAGTTGTATGTATATAAGTTGATGTAGGCATTTTGCTTTAACAATATTTGAATGAATGAACAAATGTGATTAAGCCAGCAAGCTAGAAAGAAACAACTTTTAAAAGATGTAATGATGCTTTCTTTTTCCAAATTAATGTAAAACGTTATATGTATGATTTTCAAATTGTATTCTAATAGAAATTTAAAAGGATTTTAGAAACAGAAATTTTGTTGAGCTATTCGGAAAGCGCATGATTTAGCTATCGTATATCGTGTGTTATTCTTTGGCAATCATTGTAAAGAACTTTTTGAGCATGTAAGTGTGGTTACATGAAACCATTTTCAAGAAATGTCTAAGCAAACTTGAAGAGTTATTACATATGTCCAAAAAATTTTTATAAATGACATGACATCATTCAGATAAGTATTTAGAACATACAGTTATAGTTGAAATAGGAAAATGAAAAACCATGAATTGCAACATGCTAAGAAAAAAGCAAAGGGATACATAAACATGGTCAAATCGAGTCATAAAAACTGATAACCAAAACCATTCACCCATAAAACAGTCACGCGTTAAACTTCCTAATAGATCAAACTACACTTTATTGATACATTTTAGGTCTAAAGTCCTTGATCAAATATTTCATCAAACATATTTTGACTATGTTTGAAGTTACATAAAAATAGAATGAAAAATAAGATGATGAAAAAACATGAAAAATGTAAAACAATGTCGGTCTCTTTGTACAAATTCTTTCTACAATTGCATGGAAACAGTAACTCAAAATTCAGTATCAATCCATTGCATTAATTTCCATAGTCTTTATATAACTACCATCATTGCTTTACATCTCAATGCTTATTTCAGTGCTCATATGGAACCAGATATTGTAATACCGTCATCCTCCCTGCCAGCCAAAGTAAAATACAGAATGGATGAAATGTTGTATTCACTGACCTGCTGTTTTCTTCTTGTAGTAAATGATTCCCAACGCAAGACCAGAAGTCCTGATAACAATCTTCTTTCTCCTTCACTCTTAGAATGTAGGGTCTGTAGGGTAAAGAAAGATTCTGTTACATTTGTTTTGCTCATGTTCTTTTGGTGTAGTGTGACAATAAGGTCAATCTCATCCCAGTCATAGATTAAAGCTGGCATGCTCCATACACCACACATAAGATCTTGCCTTCAGATTTGGGTATGTGGCTGAGAGTGAATCTGGTCATACCATTCTCCACTGGGCATCTCCATAGTGGAGGTGACATCATGTTTGGATATAAATTCTTTGAATAAAAATGACCTCTTAACGGCTTTGTCACAAATATATTATATCATTTGTATATTTGGAGGCACAAATGTTTCTAAGAACTGAGCGTTTGGTTTGCAGTAAAAATCCACCTGAACATTCATTTTCTGCAGTTGGCGTTCTGGTTCCATAGCTTTGAAATATTCCCTCTGACTTCATTAAAGTCGTAAACCCAGTAAACTTCCCCAGAGTGCTGTTTTACTTTATTTCTTCAGCCATATTCAAGCTGTGAAAGTGCATATACCTCTGAGATCATGGGAATTGTACAGACACAGGTCTACTATGTTATAATAATATCCCTAAACTGAAAGAAAACGTAAATAGTAAAACAAACACCAAGCATTCAAGCTAAGCATTTTTTTACATTATGGAATATAAAAGTATGGAGATTTGGATATGACATTTTAAATAAGTCTTTGAATGAATCTTTATTGTAAAATTTTTAGCTTTCAACTCTGCTTAGCTTATTAAGATAAATATCTGAAAAAAATATTAAACCAATCTTCTACTACTGCACACATAAGTGTCGGTGTTGCCAGCTGGGTGTTTGTTTTCTATATGCGGATACATAGGAGACATGAGATTTTTTTATGCTAACATAATAGGAAAGATGAAAAGATATTTGACCCGAGTTCATCAGCATTTATACACCATCATGTTGTGGAACAAAGAAGAAGATATTGTGATAATTATATCTAAGGTTCTTTCCCCATATACATTGGAATTCTGTTTTTGACTGCTTTTTTGGATTTCTGCAGAAAAAGTCAATCCAAACAGATCTGGAATGATAAAAGATTACTATTACTTTGTTTTCAATCAAATATTCTTAAAAAAAAACAAAGGAATAGCAAAATGCATACACAAACCTGTAAGAAAAATTGTAGAAACACATACATAGTTGCATAAAATGCTGAACATTTTCGTTTTTATTTGTACCTATTCAGATTTTTTTCGTCTCCTAGAAAAGTTTTGGAAAAACTAAAAACCCAAAAGTTTTCGAAAGGTCAGGGAATTATTTTTATAAACCCCAGAGATTGTCTCTGATATATTCCAGATCTGTTGTGGTAAATTTAAACATGGAATTCTCTTTTTATTCAACATATATTTAACATTAAATAAAAAACAAATACCCTAAATAAAATAGTATTGAAGAATATGAAATAAAAGCAGCCCAACACATTTTATAAGTCATGGTAGAGTTATGGACTTTTTCTGTGTATGAACCCAGCCATCATGAAACAATAAAATAACTAATGTTTTAATTCAACAAAATACAGTATCAGTAAAACAAATCAAAAGAGATTATATGTTTAAAATTTTCTTTAAAAAGAAAATAGTTCCAGCAGCCCCAGACTCAAATCCACAGCAGAGAACACATGTGGGCAGCACTGGACAGAGAAACATCAACTTCTGAAACACAAACACACGGCCATGATGTCGCTCATATGTCATCAAACATCCATTGGTTCTCACCAAAGGATCTGGTTTCAGATTTCTCTTCAAAAGCTTTATTATACAGTGTGCAGCTGTAAATGTTTCTCTCCTCAGATGTGATCCTGTTGTGGAGTAGAGAAGTTCATGAAATCCCAGAAAAGGGATTGGATCTGCAAAATCAGGAACTTTTACAACTCCTTCATGTCTCTTGAAATCTATAAGTGATATAATACATCACCATTAATAACATATATAAAGTCTTTCTGTGTGTCCGAGCATCCGGCCTTTCCTGTTCATTTGTGGAACTGAATAAAATGAAATGGATATCAGTTTGTATCATGGTTCGCAGTTTGTTTACACTGAATTATGGTATGGTACTCTTACCATTCTAAACCCGATTGGAATCATTTTCTGCAGGAATAGTACTCTTGTGATTCTGCTAGTTGTATTTAATTCTATTTATTATTCCATGTGCATGTAATACTGTTATGGAATATGGACTTACTTTAAGAGTCAATGCTGACAACAGCTGCAAGCACAATAAAAATGCAAATGTCGTTCTCCTATACAGGTCTCTGATCTATGCAATACAGGTCACATTGTTTTACTAAAGAACTCTGAATCAGCTAAAGCCATCTTCCATAATGTGCTGTCCCTACCATCCAATCAGAAAATGAAATTTGTGTCCGGGTGAAAACATTTTCATCATCCTCTAGACCAGGGGTGCCCAAACTTTTTCCTATGAAGGGCCATAAATCAAACTTGACTGAGGTGCCGTGGGCCAAAAGTAAATTTTGCAACATATATCAAACTGCATTACGTTAAAGTTGCTTTGGTTTCCCCTTATTTTTTTCAGAATATTTATAATAAATATAAAACAACTTTAATCTGATTAACTAATGCAATTTTATTTGAAAAGTTTTGCATTTTAACGAGCATATTACAATGAAAACAAACAATCTGCAAGTGTTCAATGTACAAAACAGTTAAATGCCAGACACGCAAGTCAAGCTGTTAGCAATAATAAAACCCATTTGGTTGCAGTGTCCTTGACCTAATGAGAAATATGAAACTGGTCCTTATTTTTCAGAAGTTTTTCTAGATTGGGCTGTAGCTGACTTACAGACAAAGACAAGATATTTTGTAGGTGAGAGTCAGATAGCTTGCTTCTGAGATTACTCTTGTTCAAGTTCATCAGACTGAAAGTCTGCTCGCATAGGTAGGTACTGCCAAACAGAGACAGCATCTCTTGTGCCTGCTTGCACGTCTTTGGGTACCTGGTTACTGGGACACATTTGTAGAAGTCTGTCAAAGGAAGAGATGTGAACTTGTGTTTCAGTTCTGAATCACACTGAAGATCAATTAGTTCCATCTGAAGATCTTCTCTGACTGCATCCACACTGATGGCGAAAGGTTGAGCAAACAACTCAAAGTCAGCAGTGTTGTGTCTGAAGTCTTCAAAGCGACTGTCAAACTCCTGGATAAGGTTACTGAGAACACCATCATATTCATGGACCTTCTCTTTCACCATGCCTACCTCTCCAAGACAGGGAAAATGGGCTAAATTTCCTGCATGTGGGGTGAGATACGGAAAGTACAGTGTGAGGTTGGAATTGAAACGAGAAAAGCAGTCATGTAAAACAGAGGAAGAAAAAAATTTAATAAATAACTGAAGAAAGGAGGAAATTATAATTTCATGACAATTTAAGAAACAATCCAATTAAGCAAATTTAATCAGCTTGAAGTACAACAAAAACACGAATGCTGACATGACTGATTATGAATGCAAATTCCACATATAATTCTAAATATAATTCTTAATTATATAATTATAAATGCACATAAAATTTTCTGAATATTATAACTGTAAATGTCACGGTTACCTGCTGAGAGATGTCTTTTGAGCAGCAGTAGTTTTTGTTTGAAGGCTCTGACGTGATCAAAAAGCTGGGTGATAATCTGGTCCTTTCCCTGGAGCTGAACATTCAAAACATTGAGCATCTCTGTAATATCCACAAGAAAAGCCAGATCACAGAGCCAGTTCTTATCAGTGGGCACTTGAATATTACCATCCTTGCTTTCCTGATAAACTCTGATCTCCTTACGGAGATCAAAAAATCTCCTGAGAACTTTTCCTCTGCTGAGCCATCTGACCTCCTGGTGGTACAACACATCACCATACTGCGCATCCATCTCTTCCATCAGTGCCTTGAACTGTCGGTGTGAAAGCGCCTTGGAGCGTATATTGTTAACAATTTTGACGACGTCTGTTTTCGCGCCTCGCCGCTGTACTTTGAGAAAGCTGCAGAATGTTTTGTTTCATAATGACGACGGATATTGTACTCTTTTAAAACAGCAACCGACTGTTTGCAAACTAGACATACTGCCTTTGATTTGATTTCAGTGAATAAAAACTTGTCTTGCAAAACTTTTTTGAAATTTCTCTTGTCTGTGTGCCACCGCCTTGATTTCTCCATTATTGTGTTTGTTAATTTGTTGACGTTAATTGACGTGGAGTGTCGCAAAGCAGACGGCGCTGCACTCTGAATTGCGCATGCACGAAAAAATCGAATTAATTTACATTTAGTTTACCTCTTTTGTATTCCAACAATAAAACAAACAAAAACGTTATGTCAAACAACAAATCACGATTTGTGTCGAAGGCATCCCACCCTCTTCTCGGATGTTGTGGCGGGCCAAATCAAACATTACCACGGGCCAACTTTGGCCCGCGGGCCCTAGTTTGGGCATCTCTGCTCTAGACTGTATATGTAGGTGTGAATGAGTTTCTTATGGAAACCAAGAAGTTCTAAGGAGTCTGCTCTTTTCTCCAAAGAGATTAGATTCTGTTTACATCTGGCTGTTTTGTCTGCTCAATTATATGTACACTATATTGCCAAGTATTCACATACCTGCATTGACTCGCATATGATCTTAAGTGACATCCTATTCTTAATCCATAGGGTTCAATATGATGTCGGTCCACCCTTTATTACAGCTTCAACTTCACTTCAAGGTCACACACTGATGTAAAATGAGAAGGTCTGGCTCTCAGTCTCTCCTCTTATTCATCCCAAAAGTGTTCTATCAGGTTGAGGTCATCCTTGTCTTTATGGATCTTGCTTTGTGCACTGATGTCATGTTGGAAGAGGTCAGATCCAAACTGTTCCGATAAAGTTGGAAGACTAGAATAGTCCAAAATGTCTTGAAGCATTCAGACTGAGAGTAATTGAAACAGCTGATTGTGATTATTTGGATGAGTGAGCGAGTACATTTGGCAATATAGAGTATGTTTCATAGTATTTATAATGTTTCAGCTGTTTTATGTAACGTGTCTTTTCTGCAAAAGAAATGTATGCTCTTGCAACAAACTGCTCTCTTATTCATCATTTCCTAGGCATTTTACTGTTGTAGACACCATACAATTTCATTTTTTCAGAGTTTATTGTGAACTGCCTGTGAAGGAATTTATTGCATGGTCTTTCTAAGGTCTAAAAATCAGAGTGTTTCATCCAACATCATAATCATACACTTTCTAAAGTGTAAGCAATTATTTCATTATACTGTAGTTATCCCCATTTTTTTTAACCTAAGGACACAAGGTGATCCGTTTCACAACTTTTAAATGGTGCAGAAAAATAATTATTTTGAATACGAAATAAAAATTTGCCAAAAGTTAAAAGGCACACAGTTCAGGCTATTTTCAACCCAGCAGTCTTCCTTAGCAGTCCTTTATTTTGTCATTTAAAAACGTAATGCAAATTCAGAATTTCTTTATTGGACATATGACATTTGGCGTGACAGGGAGTTTTTTCTCTATATGTTACAGCAACATATTTCATGTAAATGTCTGATGAACATTGTTATTTCTTCTTGCCAGGTTTGGGAGCTTTGTCAAGTCCTTGTACATATTTCCGTGGGATTTGATACTGATCTGTAACCAAAAAGATGTTCAGTTATGTTAAAGATTGTGAATACTGATAAGAAGAGGTCTTGCTCGCCATACCCAGCAGCAGTTTGCCGGCATGCTGTATCTGATTTCCCTGGATCTGCACCAGGACTCTGTTTTTGACGCCTGGGGAGTCCTGGAGGAAACAGCTGGCCTGGACCCGATGCTGCAGGGTGTCTGCTACCACAGCTGGGTCCAAACCAAACGCTTCCAGGTTTTTGATTATTGTAACCTTAATAAACAAGAGAATAGAAAGAGACAATAGAAATGTTATTATACATGCAGATTTTATATTTATTTATAATCATGATAATATAATGACGTTGTACCTTCTTATTGGAGCCCCTTGTGACAACAGAAATGTCTATGGGTTCCACTTGACCTTTCTTGACCATCGGAGGCTGACCTGGAAAAAGAACCTCATGGCACGCCTGCATTTTACTTAGTGTCCTGTACACACAGAAAGAACCATTTCACAAGGAGATTCATTTTATTAACATTAATAAATTAAATTAAATGACTACCTATTGTGAATATTTAGATTTTTTCATAACACATTTTAATGCAAAACAAATATCTGTGCTCTCAGTTACCAAGCTTGGTTTATTTCTATTTTTACTGTGACAAAAATAAACTAAACCAATTAATCCCAAAATCTTATGTTCCTAACTAACATAAGCCCCTGACATTATATATGAAATAGAAATGTACAACAAATTCCTCTTTACTGGTGTCAAAAAGCCTACAATGATGCTGTTAATAAAAACTCTCGCATAAGATTTACATCACATTAATGTCTTTGTATAAAAATAAGTGATACCTGCTAATAAGATCGTCCCATTTCAGCTTCTCTACCTCCTGGTACTCAGATTTCTCCAGCAAGCAGTCACAAAGTGTAGGGTTAATATTCACATAACTGAGGAGCATAAAAAAACTGTTAATGTACTAAACAGAGTGAAAAGTGAAGCAAGTAATTTAGGTACTTACTTTTTGTTGGTTTCATGAACAAGTTCATTTCCTTTTACATAATCTGTGATGATATTCCTCACCTCACTTGCCCTTAGAGTCGCTCCCTTCCTGAAATACAGAATCCCATGCTTAACACTCACAAACTAAGAATAAAAAAGGGACAAGAAACAACATTTCTATTTATTAACTTTTTCCGGGCATCCTGAAACAGAGGCTCCAGGTGTGCAGTGACCCCGTACAGAGGTGTGATTTCAGGGGGCTGGAATGGGACCTCAGAAGCTCCTCCCTCCTCCAAAGAGTCGTTCTCTTGCCCACAATCTTCAGGGATGCTGAAGGAGCACAACCTGGAGAAAACGTATTACATAAAGCACAGATACAGCTCTTAGATCAAGAAATACTTGCACTATTTAATTTAAGTGGTATGGCTGGTATGAATTAGTTATAAACTATATACACAGAACAGTCAAAGCTTAAGATTGCTTACTCAGTATTTCTTTATATATTTTTCACATTTTAGAAAAACAGTAAATCCATAAAAATTGTTAGAATAACACAATTGTAACCGTGGGAATTATTTTGGTCACTAAAAGCATCAAGCATCAATAATACATGAATTGTTTCATCTCCAAAGTAGTCACAATTTGTTTTCTTCAAAATAAAATCTAATGAATTCTAATGAATTTCCAAAGAATGGGTTAATATGTTGGCACAACTGCATTTTTGTCTACAATGTTCGACATTAAAACATGTGCTGTCAGGTGAAAATATATAGTTTTAAATCTCGAGAAATATTCTTGATAAGTAATCCCAAACATTTGATCGGTAGCATGCATGGCGGGTTAATAGTAAAAGAGAGAGAAGTGCATACTCAGGGTTCCTCCAGTCAACTTCAACAATGCTCTCCACTCCTTTCTTCAACTCCTTCACCTGAACCAAACTGTGATCCTTCTGCATGCACTGCAGAAACTTAGACAGCTAGAAAGCATCAGATATGGAAGACAAGAGAGAACAAAAGGCCTGAGACCTGAAAATGACATAATTTGTCTAGAATGGAGTGAAACACAAAGTATGTGAAAGAAGAGTACCTTCTTATAACTGGACTTCCTGATATCAATTTGCTTTTCTTTAGGACTGTGAAGATGAAGATTGAGATCATTTTTTAAAGAAAGTAGAAAATATAACCAAAATATGATGAAATAAGATGAAGTTCGGGATATGCCAACATTTAAATAACCAATTTCACTTGATATCATAATTTAGTTAATGTTAAGTATTTTAAAGGGATAGTCCATCCAACAGGGAAAATTTGATCATGACGTATTGTAATTACAATAGAAAAATACTGTATTTGTTTTGATCTGGTAACACATTTTGAAATGAGAACAACAAACAGTTCTGTGGCACCTTTAACTACCATTTTCTTTTCCAAAGTATGGTAGCCAAAGATGCCTTATCGTTTTTCAAAAGATCTCTTTAAGTGTTTAACTAAGCAACAAAAAGTTTATACAACTTTGAAAAACTTAAAGTTGACAAAATTTGCATTTTTTAAGGAATTATCTCTTAAAGGTGGGGTGAGGGCATCACATCTCCCTATGTGGTCTGATACATCATAACTTAATCTTTTCATTTGGAACAATTCTGTATGTATGGGTAAGAGGAAAAATATAGCTAAAAGTTAGTAAAATAAAATAAAAACTGGCCCCACTTTCATCTCTTTGGCTCATTTTACAAGTGTTTTTGCTAAAACACTTTAGAATGATATACAATGTAAGACCAGAAAATTTAATCATCCATGTAAAATTGCTTTTGAAAATCCGGACAGAGAAAACTTTTCTAAATGATAAAAACAGAGGGGAATAGAGCGACTAATACCAGCAGGATGCCATGTGGTTGCGCAGAAAGGTACTGGTCAGCAGGGGGAGCTCGGACTTCTTCACTTTAGTCTTCAGTGCATGAAGGAAGCACTGGAGCAATAATGCATCCATCTGCTCTGTAGAAACACATATAAACGTTAACATATGTGACCGACATGAGATTGCAAGTCCATGTTGAGTCAGACATCTCACCCTGCGGGGATCTAGGGTCGTTCTCTTCTTCGTCAGTGTTTTCTCGATCTACATCCTCCACTGGTTCCTTGTCCTTTAGTGCTTCAGTGTCACGATCTGTCAGTCTCAGCTCCTGCATGCCCTGACAAGATGTTTCCACTGCATTTGATTCAGAGTTGTCCTGTCCTTCACTCACTTGCTCCGCTGCATTCATCCCATCCTCACATTCCTCTTGCTCATGTGCTGGAGAGGTCATGGAGGGTATAACTGGAGGATTCGTCTTATCCCCAAATGCCCTGCGGAAAATTTGAGAAAGGTAGAGGTCTTATTTAGATCCTTGAGCTATTCATGGCAAGAAAGTATTACAATATATAAAGTAGCAGCAAAGGATGAATGAATGTGAATAACGGTCTTTCTTTTATTTTATTTTTCTGAAATAGAAGAGCAATTGTATGAACATGTCAACTTTAAGACAAAAACATATAGTTTTAATACACTGACAGCTCAGATGTTAATACTAAGGATTAAAAATTGTTTTTAATAGTTTTTCATAGTCAAGAAAGTGAAATGTCACATCTACTGCATTATACAAACCCAATTCCCAAGAAGTTGAGACATTGTACAAATGGTGAATAATATCAGACTGCAATGATGTGGAAATTTTAAATTTCAATATTTTATTTAGAATACAACATAGATGACATATCAAATGTTTAAACTTAGAAAATGTATAATTTTAAGGGGGGGGGTTGATTTTAAATTTCATTGCACCAAACACATCTCAAAAAGGCACTTTATACCACAGTGTGGCATCCCCTCTTCTTTTATAACAGTCTCCAAACGTCTGGGGACTGAGGAGATAAGTTGCTGAAGTTTAGGGAAACGAGTGTTGTCCCATTCTTGTCTAATACAGGCCTCCATCTGCTCAAGTCGTATCTTCCTCTTTATGATGTGCCAAATGTTTTCTATAGGTGAAAGATCTGGACTGCAGGCTTGCCATTTCGGTACCCAGATCCTTCTTCTACGCAGCAATGATGTTGTTATTGATGCAGTATGTGGTCTGGCATTGTCGTGTTGGAAAATGTTGGGTCTTCCCTGAAAGAGATGACATCTGGATGGGAGAATATGTTGTTCTTGAACTTGGATGTACCTTTCAGCATTGATGGTGTCATACCTTCAGAGAAGCAAGCTTCTAAACTAAGTACGTTTAACAACTTGGGTTATCTTTGTCCTCTTTAGTCCCGGTTCTCATTGCATCCCAGTTTTCCAAAAGGACTTCAAATTTTGATTCGTCTGACCACAGAACAGTTTTCAAATGAGTCACAGTCCATATAAATGAACCTTGGACCAGAGAAAACGCCTGCGCTTCCTGATCATGTTTAGACACAGCTTCTTTTTTTTACCTATAGAGTTTTAACCAGCATTGGTGAATGTCCCGGTGGATTGTGTTCACAGTCAATGTTTTCTGGAAGTATTCCTGAGCCCATGTTGTGATTTCCATGACAGTAGGATTCGTCTAAGGGCCCCGAAGATCACGGTCATCCAGTATGGTTTTCCGGCCTTGACCCTTATACACAGAAACTGTTGCAGATTCTCAGAATCTCTGGATGACATTTTATGATATTGCTCCACTATTTTTCGCCGCAGCATTGGGGGTATTGGTGATCCTCTTCTTATCTTGACTCTGAGAGACACTGGAGGCTCTTTTTATACCCGATCATGTTGCTAATTGACTTAATAAGTTGCAAATTGGTGCTCCAGCTCTTCCTTATATGTACATTTAACTTTTCCGGGATCTTATTGCTACCTGTCCTAACTTTTTTGTAATTTGTAGCTGTCATGAATTTAAAATGAGCCAATATTTGTCATGACATTTCAAAATGTGTTACTTTCAACAATTGATATGTTATTTATATTCAATTGTGAATAAAATATAATTTTAGGAGATTTGTAAATTATTGCGTTCTTTTTTTCACAATTTGTACAGTGTCCCAACTTTTTCGGGATCAGGTTTGTATAAATGCAAAAATGTGAATATTAAAATTTGCGTCATTACTTCTTTATTTGTTGGGTACTGATTCAAGTATGTACATCTTAAAACACAGAAATCATACAAAGTATTTGTTCTCTATTGTTTGGAAAGGAGTTTAGTAGAATACAAACATACGGTTATATATATTGCTAATAAATATGACACTAATTTAAACAGTATTGATTTAATTTACATCCATAAGGCCTGGATTTGAGTGGCACTTTGTGATTTTAAATACAGTGGAAGAAGGAATGATACTTTAATGCAGCGCTCACCACAGCTGGTCCATATATGTGTGCAAAACATTCACTCCCTTCCCTTTCATTCCACCGTTCCTCATCTCAGCACTCGACATGGCTGCTGTGCCAACACCAACTGGTGCCCTGAAACAAAGAATATCACATGTTAGCCATGCACCCGTACCAAAATCCTCCATCATTTTGTGTTTTTGAATTGTCTGTCCTAGAGAATGTTGTGAGATGCACCACAGTACCTGTTCAACACTAGATTAACAGCACAGCATTCCCCTCGATCCACCTGAGGAAGGCCACTGCCACACACCACTACACCCGGCAACATAAGATCTGCAGGAGACACGTCAGTCACACATGCATCCTATGAGACGCAGAATACCAACAAGCCCAAAGGACACCGACCTGCTCCACCAGCTAACTTCTGCAGGACAGGAGGCCATGTAGTGAACGCTGGTAACATGTCAGGGTATCGCCACAGCGTGTACACTGAACACAACAAACAATGAGAAACACAAACAACAATCAGATAAGACACAGACATTGGCGCTTAACATGCAGACGCACCAGTGGGAAAAAGACGCTTCTCCAGCTGAAAGAATATGGGATTTTTATGAAGGACGTATAGAACGACGGCATCTCCCTTATGTGCATATATCTTCACAACGTTGAGCTCTTCTTTATTGGGGACAAGCTCATTGAGATCCTCGGGTGACAGCGAAGGAAAGGCAGCGGAGACATCGGCTTTCAGCTTCCTCCTGTACACGACAGATAGAACGTGAATTAAGATGAGATAAATGATTACATTTTTAATATAAGTCAATCTGACTGCATATATCTATATGGTTTCTAAACTTCTTCTTTACATTGTAATGCATTATATACATGAGCAACAATGAAGAGAGGCTATAAAACCACACAATTTTGATACTTTTATAAGATTACTTATTTAAAAGTTTGATCTTGAATTATTCATACATAATATCTTACATTTAAATGTTAATGAATCAAACTATTCTTTAATTTTAATGAGTGCATGTGACATGTCAATTTCAATGACTTAAATATAGAGATGTCACCTGTCAGATCCTTTAATA
The DNA here is from genome assembly GCA_033220385.1 of Triplophysa yarkandensis. NCBI lineage: Eukaryota > Metazoa > Chordata > Actinopteri > Cypriniformes > Nemacheilidae > Triplophysa > Triplophysa yarkandensis. The sequence continues at coordinate 19,852,322 of CM065656.1, forward strand.
ACCGTGTTAGACTTCACACGAAACGCTTTTGCAAACATCCTGGTGTTTCAGTGACTAAGTGTTCACAACAAACCGTTTAAACTGTTTTTGCACGTTTCTACATAATAATAATAACATAAATAAGAATATTTCTATGTACTGTGATGATGTGAGCATGCAGGTCCGGCGCTTAAATATGACCGGGCGGAAACACGTGCGCGTGCGGAAGTGACCGCAACACTGATCCAGAACGGGTTATTAAATATATCATCTTTATTATTTTATGTTTAAGTTTCATAAAGTCCATTATTTATAATTTTTTATGTTTTTTTGAATGATGATGCATTAAACTTGTTGTGTACAATAATAATAAAAAAATATTGTTCTGTGTCACAAAATAAATTTATGAAATTATACATTTTTGTATTTTCCACTCTCTGAAAATGTGGTATATTATTTTAAAAATGTTTTTTACTCTAACTTTTCCTCTAGATTGTGTAGAAACTGTTATCTGTTGTTTTTATTTTTGCATGGTCAAAAGCATTTTTTTTTAATTTTGTTAAGATGTGATTTTAATTTATTTTTATAGATTTTTATTCATATTTAATCAATCGGATATAGCAAAATAATTCAAGGGTTCAAGGATGACCAAACAAAAGCAATTACAAACCAAAAGAGAAAGAGTAAAAATATATACATAAATAAATGAGAAGAAAAAAAAAATATATATAATGCATTTATATATATATAAAAGTAAACATCACAATAAACACGAAAAATAAATTATTAAAAAAACATAAAAATGTGATCATTCAAAGTTTAGTTCCATGAATTAGATAAAAATTTCATATAAATTGTATTTGTCAAAAATCCTTTTATAAATTCAGTTTATCCTATATGATCCTATATGAGTCTGTAAATCCTTTTGGATGGTAATTAAAATTCTGTGGGAAATTTATGTTTATTATAATATATGTGAGTGTAATTTTTTTATAGAAATGGTTTCAAAAGTGCACCAATTTGCAACTTATTAGAATTGATCATACTTCTTATAGGAAAACGTGTAAAATAAAAAAAAGATGGAAATTCTTATTAGAATCCGAGACAATATAAAATATATAAAATATATATAAAATAAAATATTTAAAAAAATAAACAGATCACGTCACCAAAGACATTTAAACAAATTATCACACAAAAAACAGATTTTGTTGCACGAGTTACATAAAATTTTTATATAAACTTATGATCATCTCGGAAGATAGAAGTGGTGAAAGTAACCGACTTTTTGTGTAATCAAATGAATTAAGTTGCAGATAACTCATAACTAGACACAGTCCTAACATCGTGTTCATACAACAAAACTTGTTCATTGTACACTTCATACAGAAAGACTTTTCTTTAAGGATGTTTGGTTTGGAATTTTTACTCTTAAGAAGCAATGTTCACACGATCAGATAACCTGAAGAAAAAGCTTTTGGAATGGCATTATCAACCATCTGGTGTCATGTTACTCAATACCACCCTATATATAAATATAAATATATACCATAAAACCAGACTGCTTACAGCCATCAAGTGTATTGAAGAGCTTCATCGCCATGCGTGCCTTATGGGAGCAAAAGTATTCCAAACCCGTTAATTGGATCTTTTTAAAATCCGTTAAGCTGCTTTAAAGAAGTCTTTTCTGTTGCATGGAAAGACATAAACCCTGCATCAATATGTTAGATGATACAGAGAATAAAAATGATTCAGCACAGGAGAGTCAGCAGATGGACAGCATGAGTCAAGAGTCTCAGAAAGCAAAGATAAAGAAGACTGTCATTACAGAAGACTATAAGATCATGGGACAGGTGCTCGGTGTGGGCATCAACGGCAAGGTCTGGGCAATTTTACAGAAGAAAAGTGGCCAGAAATACGCCTTAAAGGTATTGATTTCATCAATGTTTAATATAGGTTTATAAATAGCTTTTGACTTCTACATCAATGCAAATGTATGGGTGCATTGAGAAAGCTCTCTCTCTCTCTCTCTCTCTCTCTCTCTCTCTCTCTCTCTCTCTCTCTCTCTCTCTCTCTCCTCTCTCTACTCTCTCTCTCTCTCCTCTCTCTCTCTCTCTCTCTCTCTCTCTCTCTCTCTCTCTCTCTCTCTCTCTCTCTCTCTCTCTCTCTGGTCTCTCTCTCTCTCTCTCTCTCTCTCTCTCTCTCTCTCTCTCTCTCTCTCTCCTCTCTCTCTCTGGTCTCTCTCTCTCTCTCTCTCTCTCTCTCCCCCTCTCCCCTCTCCTCTCTCTCTCTCTCTCTCTCTCTCTCTCTCTCTCTCTCT
>CM065656.1:19855120-19956790 GCA_033220385.1 Triplophysa yarkandensis
TCTCTCTCTCTCTCTCTCTCTCCTTGGTCTCTCTCTCTCTCTCTCTCTCTCTCTCTGGGTCTCTCTCTCTCTCTCTCTCTGGTCTCTCTCTCTCTGGTCTCTCTCTGGTCTCTCTCTCTCTCTCTCTCCTCTCTCTCTCCTCTCTCTCTCTCTCTCTCTCTCTCTCTCTCTCTCTCTCTCTCTCTCTCTCTCTCTCTCTCTCTCTCTCTCTCTGGTCTCTCTCTCTCTCTCTCTCTCTCTCTCTCTCTCTCTCTCTCTCTCTCTCTCTCTCTTCTCTCTCTCTGTCGCGGGAGCGCGCATTCACAGAGAATCTCAGTCTGAGGAAACAACAGAGAGATGCTGAACTTTACAGCACACTACACTACAAAGTGTGCTGTATACAAGAGAAAATAAGTGCACTACAACGACATCAGTACATCTCAACGGAGGAAGTGTTCAAATAAACACAAGCAGCGCGCGCTGAGGATGGACTGACAGGATCATTTAAAACTCAACATGGGTTGAAGAATAACAAAACGAAGAGGAGAGGTGTAGGTATGATATTTATATTAAAAACATGAAAACTTTTGTGTACATTTTTGTTTAAAACATGAAAACTTTTGTGAATATTTTGAGTGAAACAGAGCCCTGAGGAGAGAACGAGCGCGTGCAGGTGTGACGTATTGTGATGTGAATTTGTATGAATTTGATCTTTAATTCTATTATTCCTCTTAAGAAAGTCATTTCTATGTCATTTCTATGTCTTATGATGTTGGACAACACATTTGTGATTGAGTTTTAAAGGGACGTGACATCTTTTGTTAACACTTATGTAACTGAACACATTCCTTTAGTGTAGTTTCTGTCTCGAGACATGCAGGGTTAAATCCAGAGAATCACAGGGGTCACGTGTTTATTTCCTCACTTTTCCCTGTTTTTCTCTGTGATACCTCAGCATCTTGGAGATGTCCGGATGACATTTTAGGATTTTATTATTTTCCATTCACTTGACTGATTTTTCCTGCTTGAAAGCCACATGTTGATGCTTAAACTGTCTGTGTCATCCATTTTTTTTATCCTTTAAACTTCTTGAAGATCTCTGGTCCCCAAGGATCCATGGATACGCTCGTCTAGTCGATCTGCCATCCCAATCCTGCAGAAGTGACATCCTGTAGGATAGAAGACCAACAGTCATTCTAGTCTCTACCCTCACCCTGGTTTTTATCTCCCCCCCACTGTACCCATCAGGTGGGGGGGGACGGGGTAAACCCCAAACTATGGAGTCCAACCCAGACAGCCCGAGCCGGGCTGTGGAGTATCTTCTGGAGCTAAATAACATCATCGAGAACCAGGCCAAACTTTTAGAGACGCAACGCAAGCGTATCGAGGAGCTCGAGACGCAGCTGGACCGCGTCAACCAGGAGAACCAGGACCTACGGCAGGACAGGAACACGGGGACAGAGAACCCGACCCAGAACCACAGCTACAACCAGAGCTCGAAGTCCGGCCAGCCGTCATCGCTGCCGAACCACAATGCTGCAGGTGTGCATCAGAACATCGGCACTAACACACCCTCATCCACGGTGCCTGGTCCGGCCCGACGCACGCACACGGGGCTGAGCCGAGGCCTGTCGTGTGGCTCTACACCTGTCGAGAAAGAGAGGGGGAGGCTGGAGCGAAATGACAGCACTGGCACCAACAACACGTCAACTCTGCGGAAGCAGTAAGTGCATGTTTGCTTTAGTTGAACGTCATGGTGGCATTTTTTGCTATTGCACCATTTTGTCCCACTTAAAGTGAAAAACTCTCATTTCAAACCTTTTTGACTTTCTGTCTCCTGCAGAACACAAAAGAAGATATTTTGAAGAATGTTGGGAACTGGCACCTTGTCACTTGCATTGGTTATGTGACTGTACCATACAAGTGAATGGCGCAAAATATCTTATTTAGTGTTCTGCAAGAAAAAGAAAGACATACATGTTTGACAAAAAGAGCAAGTAATTGAGTTTGTGTTAACAATCACTTTAAAGGCAACAAAAGTGTGGAATTGTGAGTTTTTATTTAGATCTGGCTGTGATTATGAAACACATTATGTGGGAGGGATGCCTGCATTTCTGTACGTACACACATGGATGTTTTTCCTCGTGTTTTACAAAAGCACAACCCCCCTGCAAGCTGTTATCTATTGAGATGTCACATTTTTGCATCTTTGGAGTTCACTTGAAACACTCACTACCCATTAATTTGTTTCTTTATTCTCCCGAAACTTTAAGCTCACTTGTTTTTTCCAATCTAAACATGCAAACCTTTGGAATTTGTTTTCGGTGGGTGAAAGGTTGAGTATTCTGCAGATGTTGTTTCTTCTGCATCCTTGAGTGATACAGGCATCAACAAAAGCAGCAGCTTCAGAGCGCCAGACGCAGCGTGTGTCTTCCTCTCTGCCTCAGCAGGCTCAGCCCGTTACCCGGCTCATATAATTATGTTTGCTCGCTCATCGCCGACAGCTGCAGTACAGCTCCTGTATTCTGAATCTCGAGAGCTCTTAGATCGGTTCATTTTCCTCCTCTTTCATTTTCGCTTGTCTGAAACTATTGACTCCAACAATCCGTCAATCTCCTTTCATAATGTTAAATCATTATGTTGGGAAAAGGAGAAATGAAGCTAAAATAAACTTGGTTTATTAGAGGTTTAGTGGCAATACTGCGAGAAGTGCTCATCGTGCAGTTCAAAGCTCAGATTTGGACAAATAATTCTCATCCACTGGAGTCTCTAATTGCAAACATTTCTAGTGGGTTGAATGTTTAAAGGCTATTTTGTGTGTTATTTAATACAATTCAGTGGCTGTCATTACTGAAAAAGCATTTTCATATTTTTGTTTTACAGTCTGAATCATCTTAGTAGTTCAGCAAAGTAGTTTAAAGGGAGTTCTAACATGTTTCAGTTTGTTAAAGGTCTTATGTGTAATTTTTTTGAAGGATGCAATCACAGAAATATATCTATGTCTGCAGAGGTGTATGAAGACTTTACACAACGTTATACTGAATGGTTTTATAATCTTAGAATGGGCAAAAGTTTTACTGTGATCCCCGCCCAAAAAAGAGAACATTTTTAAGCTTTGAAAATCAATACAGTGTTCAAATTTTTGTATATATGTAACTAATAAAAATCTGATTAACGGCTATAAATATTTTAGAATTCAGCAAAATATTAGGTGTGCATTAGGTGTGCAAATATGTTTTTGTTGATTACAGTCAGCTACTGTAATGTTTTACTAAAAATAGCCAGTGCAAGTAAATGTGTTACTATAGTAAAAAACATCAATTATTGCCAAATATTGATGGGCCGTATAAAACAACTGGCAGCATGTTTGCTTTATTTACTCTGTTTACATTTAATGTATCGGTTGTTGGAAAATTTTAATAAGCGTTAAAGTTAAAAAGTATTAAATGACTCAACGGTCTCTTTATCTTCTCATCCAGCTCTTCCTCTGCCTCTCTCCCATGGGTCCATTAGTCACTAGTAAGGAACACATATTAGTTATTTATGTGGGTGTTAAACACATCACTGATTGGCTGGGCAGTTTATTCCAGTACTACAGATCATAGCGGAGGCAGCAAATAAAACGTTTCCATTTTTGTGTGGATTTATTTAAGCTCGTCTAATTGCCTCCTTCTCTGTGATTTTGATTACACATTAAAAGTAGTGTTTAGCGCCTTTGGATGTATATCCCAAGTGACCTCAACAGCCTATTCTGTCAGCTGTGCTGACTAAATGAATATCATTTGAACATCATTTATTTTATTTTGATGACACATGTTTTTTGGAGATAAACACACATGGTCCAATATTGACTATCATAGGCACCCAAAGCAAGCTCAGTTGAACTGTGTATCCCGCTACTGGTGCAATATATTACATAATACACAGTTTAGACTCATGATCCAAACTGACAACAGAAAATATGTAAATGAAAACAGCTTTATTGATTAATAAACTGCAGTAAAATGCAGAAGATTCAGACAATAGAAGCAAATCAGGGGTGAAGTCCCAAATGAAAACGATGCAATGACATCACAAATATGTTAATTAACACACAGTGACATCTAACATTACTTTCTAAATGTGGAAGCAGAAACAATTTCATATACATGAAACAAGCTTATACTTTTAATGTTTAAAAAGTATAAAAGTTTGATCGTCCAGAGATCTGTATCGCCCGATAATCACATTTTATGACTGGATTGGTACTTAATACACTTTAACTATCCTTATTGATGACATCAACACATGCAGACATACCTTTTTGTAATTATTTAGTACTCTTTTAAAACAATAGTTACATTACATATATTACATAATTACTGTAAATATGTAATAAAAATATTACAAGAGCAAAATCTGTAGTATTACTTTATCTGAAAGAAGGTTAACAGCGATCATAAGATCTCACAGTACATATCAGTAATATGAACTTGAAGCATAAGAATCAGTATTCGTCGATTACCATGACAAAAAACAGTACTCAATATCAGCAAAATTCTCATTGGAGCATCCCTAAAAGCACAAATACTCAATGTATTATTTAATATATAAAATCTTTTGATAAAATATTGTCCTTTTTATAAAATATTTTTTATTGTGGTATAATTTTTGAGTTATTATTACGTATCAAAGAAACATCTGCAGTTTGATTGAAATTAATTGAAATACATAATTTTTGTCTTCAAATATTTCATGCTATTCTTAAATTACTGTACAGAAAACACTAAAATATAGAATTTAAAGTTCAATTAGTGCTTTTTAGATTGTCAATTTTATTGTTTGCAAAATGCATCATACTGTAGATGGTCCATGGCACCTAATTTTTTGCATTATTTTTACACAATCAGAAAAGGTAAACAAATGTTGACACATTAATTATTTACATGGCCACCAAAAGAAATTTTAAAAAGCATAATTATCATAATTATTTATTGAGGGATATAGATTAATGCATATATCTCTTTAAATGGGTCGGTTATATCTAGATATAATAAAGGATTCAACCCTGAAGTTATTTTTAACAGCACTTTTCCACCCTTAAAGCTTTTCTTTTCCAAAGCATGAAGCATGTTTGTCCAGACATCATTCTGCTCTCTATATCTCATCCTGTCCCCTTTTTGCACTTTTCTATAACATCCTCAGCATCTTCTATTCACTACTTCGGGTCAGAGGTCATCCTTTATTCATTCCTTCTCTCTTTTTCTCTTTCTTTGGCTCACTCTCCCTTCATTAGTTTCATCCTCCTCTGCTTTTAGGCTACTGTATCTCATCCCTTGTCTTTTAAGTGTCTCTCTCTCTTTCTCACTTTTCATGTGTATGGCCCTCTCTATGGCCAACAGATGGAGAATCAGTATGTGTGTTCCAACGTTTCTCTTTCAGAGTCGACCATGCTGAGAGAAGGTCTCTCGCTCACTTTCTCCGTTTCTTCCTATCAGCCAATCGTCCTTTCCTCCTACCTCTCTACAATTTTAGCTTTCTTGTCTCCATATATTTAGGCAGTGAATAAGTGTTTATCCCTCTTCTGGTTTTCTCAATTTATATCTGTGTTTGTTTAGTATGGCAGAAGGTCATAGTTATTCAGCGAGTGTTAATTATTGACTTGTGCTGTGCTTTTAGAGCCCAGACACCTCAGTCATCCAGTCCTGCTTCAGTGCCAGAAGTCTGAAGCTCCTGAACAGTAATACAGCTCATGACCTTTAAAATAACTTTCAATATTGATATTACTGTAAAGTCAACATGAGTGAACTAGTGGATATTCCCAATGAAGTCAGTGGTCATACTCTGAGAAGTGCTGTTTATTTTAAAATGACAGATCAATGCACTTATCATGACTATGATCCAACTTACCCCTTCAAAACTATTTTACTAATTCACTAATTTCAATGAATTACATTTATTAATGAAAAAAAGGTAACTAACTTTTATCGGTAATTAAACTTTTTAATAAGAAACTCCAAAAAAATGCTTCTAAAAATAACAAAAGTTAGTATTATTCATGTTCTTTGTGGTATTTTTGTACTAATTATGCAAAAAAAGAAATAAGGGGGCATCCCTAAAACAGATCCAGTGAAAGCATCATGAGGCGCTCTGACTTCGATATGAAATGCATGTTACTGTAGAAAGTTATTCAAAAAACCTTAATTTAAAGTTGCAAAGGTCTTCCAATAGGTTTTGGTACGTCTCAATAACTATCTTTGGCTGTGCTTTGAAAGATCAGAGGTAAACAAGGTCAAAGTAGAAACAGTTTAAAATGCAATAAGAATTGCATCATGCAACTCATGATCTGTGTTCAGTGCGTCTAATCTCTGTAGCCGCTTCGTTCTGTAAACTTCAGTGCTTGTGTGAACCTTTAAATTACTTGAATCTGCTTTTGCAAATAGAACTACAGTGGTTACAGCCATTTCTAGCTGCTTGGGTCATAACATCTGGTAAGGGAATTTTCAGCTACTTCACGCACTGATCCAAAGCTAAATGCATATTTATGGTCGTGACACCAACAGGTAGGCATCATAATTTGTTATTTAATCACGTGATTGAATGTTGAGTCACATGATCCCACCTTAAATGGATGGAATAGAGAAGGAGCAGCAGGTCTATAACTGTTACAGTGAATCAGGCTTATAAATAGCTGATTTTTACACATCTGCTGTCATTTTCTTATCGCTTCTTATTACAGCCTGTTCAGTATAGGCAGAAAACCACCTTGAGCGTAAACTATTGCAGGTTATCTATTCAAAAGAGGTCATTTACATGTATTTAAGAAGCAAAATGGATTTGTACTGTACTATGGTTCTGTATGATATATTGTAAAATGAATGTAGCTTTTTAATTTTTTAAATGATATCTATATCAATTTATGTAAAAAATCTAAACATCCAATTGAAAACTACTATCAAATGTAGATAAGAAAGAATCCTCGGCTCATTCAAAAAAGCATGTTAAGTGCACTCTTTAATCTCACCCCACAGGTACAGTAACTCATCACAGCTGGTGGGGATACTTCGTTTTATATTATTTCATTTACAAACACTTGAACAATTACATGAGAAATTATCCCATTTTGTTTCCTTACAATAAAGCAATTTTCCACTCTCACAATGCATAGTGTGATTCAGCTTGACTCTTAATGTGCAGTAAATGGAAAGCTTTAGGGAAAGAATATGTTACAGAAACATATTTCCGCTTACCTGTTTGCCAGACAGGCTGTCAGGGAGTCCAGCACACACTGTATGATAGTGTTTAATGAGTGTGACCTGAGTGTAATTACAGTAAACACGGAGTGTTAATTACAACTGTGATCTTTATTTATCTAACTCATATGTGCTCCAAATTCAATTCTATTGACTGTTTTTCATGTACATTTACACGCTTTTATACGCTTATATCCAAAGCGACTTACATGTATTATGCAGTGGCCAAGAGCAAATGGGGGGTAAGGTCTCTTGTTCAAGGACACTTCAGTCATTGTCTGCTGGCAGTGGGATTTGAACCCTGCAACCTTCTGCTTACAAGTCCAACTCTCTAACCACCAGATCATGACTGACCACAACTGGTGAGGAAATTATATCGTCTGGCTGGATTTGTCTAGAAATATAATCAGTTTATTGAATGTTTCATTTGTAATTAATTTAAATGATTTTTTTATATGTATTACATGAAATAAATGGTTGGTATTCATCATTGGTATTCATCATTGGTATTCAGGGGCAGTAGTGGCCTAGTGGTTCGAGTCTTGGACTCGTGATCCGAAAGTTGCTGGTTCGAGACTCGGTACCAGCAGGAATACCACGACTGAGGTGAGTCCCTTGAGCAAGGCACCGTCCCCCTCATTGCTCCCCAGGTGCCGCGGCATGGCTGCCCACTGCTGCATGCGTGCGTGTGTGTGTGTGTGTGTGTTCACTTATTGTGTGTGTACACTGGAATGGGTTAAATGCAGAGCACAAATTCCAAGTATGGAACACCATACTTGGCAACACGTTACTTCACTTCACTGCAGTGTGTGCCATGTCCTTCACCTTTATATAAAGAGATCTTTTCTGAAATGCTGGATACCCTACAGTTTTTCCTACACACCATTTTGTTAATATTCAATTGTTCCTGTTAAAATTGTCAGTTGGCTCAGTCTGAACATGTTAAACTGTTGTTGATTATAAATTCAAAGTTTTTACTTTATTTAATTAAATGCTACAATTCATCCCCCAAAAAAGAGAAAACAAAACAAGAGAGCATGCAACAAAGTTTCAAATTTCTCAAAGTTTTTGAAAGAATTGCAGTTGTGGTCTCCGTGCAAACTATGACTATGACTTTCAAGGCGAAAGTGAATGATTAACAAATGTATTCGAAAAATGAAAATGAAACCTCAGATGAATCATTTGAAAACCAGTAGTATAATAAGGTTATGTTAAATGCATATTATTAAAAAAAAGAAAGTTTTGGATTATAAAATGCCTGCTCTCTTAACACACCCATACATTGACAAGGGTATTAAAAGGTTTTTTAGGTTAAACCTCGACTATATTTGTGCAGGTGGTCTTGTTTATTTGTGCAGGTATGTTTATTGACAAAGTCACATTGCCATCCACTGATCTGGCATGCATAATATAGTGTTTTATTTGCTTTTGAACACACACGCATGCACAAACACGCACATACACGCACACACAAACTTATGCCAAATTAAATTATGAATTCTCCAAATAAAATTGAAGCAATAAAATAGCAATACTTGCTTTAGCAAGGACTATTTAACCATTTAACAATCACAGTATGGTTATTTAATCTTAAATAAGCAAGAACCCTAATTACTCGGTTGTGGTTAGATATACTTTGCCAAATTTTGATGTAGTTTAATTTTTTTATTCGTGTTTTTTAATACTGAGTGCCAAGCAAACCACTTTTTCAGAATCTATGCAGATATGCAGATATATCTAACAATTACTCAGACAATTCACAAGGCAGGACAAGCCGACAGCTTTGGTTTTTTGGCTGGAAACTTTCTATTTTATGATCGTTTCTGTGTCGCTATCTGTCTACAGCATCTCCAACGCACACACACACTTGTCCTTTCCAGTCATTGGCTATAGAATTTGTGTGGGAAATTTAATAATGAATTGTTTGCACTCATCAGATAGGAACAAGCTTTGTTTTAGTGCAGATTCGATGAATCGCTATCTGTTTTCTTTTGTCTCTTTTATGACTTTGTGTATGCAGGTTTTGTAGCTGTGACTCAGACTAGAAAATGAAGCAACGCTTTTTGTTTTACCCCACTGTCATTCTGGTCCAATCTCGCCATCATCAGTCTATTCTTTTACGCTCTTTGTGCTCTCAAAGCTCGACCTAACTAGATTTTTTATGTCTGGTGAAGATGAGTTTCATATTAAAATGTGTACAGCCTGTGCTAAATTCATGTAAAGTACTGAACAGGGAAATTATATTTGGTGTTTTGTGTAGTTGTTTGCACATCATTAGGAAAAAAAATTGTCAAAGTCGGTAAGCAATTGCGTTCCACAATCTTATCTTATTCAAGGGTGTCAATGTCAATGAGTTATTTGTGCAAATTTTTCACTCAAGTTGAAATATTTTAACTTGCTAGGCCCAAATCACATTATTCGCATGGTCTTCCGTAAGAACTTACTTGCGCAAAATGCTTTTTTTGTGATTGAATTAACACAGTATTAGTGTTATTTTGTTATCAAGCTGTTATTGAAATTAGAGAAGGTACATTTCCAAAATACAAAAGCTATTTATACAAAAAATTGTAAATCAAATGCTTTAAAATTTAGATATTGTTTAAATTCTGTGTATATAAAAGTAAAAAATTAAATAAATCTGATCAACTCACAAAAGAAATACCAGTAAGTTTGGTGTATATTACAAATATATATTTGTTTAATAATTACTTATTTACATGATAACATACATTTAAGGAATATTTGTAAAATTAAGAGAAATTAACTGATTGATTTTTTATCATTTATTTAAATGTTTTTCAAAAAAAAGTATTATTTTTTAATACTTTTTCAAGCTGTGTTTATTAAGTTAACTGTTTATATTTGTGATATTTAGTAAGCCACATTAAATATTTTTTTTAAGTGGATGGTTCTATTAAGGCTTTGAAAGTAGTCATATTTTGTAATTGGTGTATTTTGAAACCTGTTCTGACACTGTTGCTAGCTGAGGTTTTTACCTATAATGTTTGTACTCTTTGATGCCATTGGATGCTTTCCTTTCAAGGCTGGTAAGCAAGAGCATATATCAAGGAGTGCACCAGTAGAAAGAATGGCGTGAACTTGGCTGTCACAGAATAGTTTGTCCCATGAATCATGGTTGACTGGCTATAAAAGCGAGAGATTGAGAGATGAAGGAGGAGAGTGAGAGAGGATGACTATTTGATGTAATAGCATTGCTCCTGGTTATCCAAATGCACTCTCACCTTGCATATTATATAAGCCCTGTATTTATTTATTTATTAATTTAGTTATCTATTTTCCCTAGCCAAAATCCCTTTCTTTTGCACAGGTTTTTGCACGCACACTACTGCGAATCACACTAACTGTCTCTAGGGTCAAGAGATGAACTATTATAATTGTTGTTTGAACTTTCTGGCATGCATAAGTATGCGTAAAATCTTTTCTGTTAGTGTTTTTTGCTGTTGATTTAGCCAAATAGTATGTATGGTAAAGAATGGTGTATGAGATGTTGAGAGAATGACAAGATATAATAAATATCATATTAAATATTTGGCTATAATACCAGAAATGGTGGTTGTATGGACCTGAAGGTAAACAATTTCAATTTATTTAAATGAACACTTTAGCAATTTTAATTTACATTTACAAAAAAATATTGCCTGTATGTAAAACAACATTATAGAAAACTCGGTAGAAAGATATAAAACATGAAAAAATGGATATGAACATTTAATAATGAAACTAAAATATATCCCCTTGCTGTAAAGACACATAAACATTCACATGTGCAAAATACACATGTGAACGCGTCTGCTTTTGGAATTCTTTTGTGGGAATCCAATGAAAATTCAGTTTTTTCACATGACGCCACATGTTTCACATGTAAAAACCAATGTGTTTTCTCGTGGGATTCACACAGAAGTGTTCCAAAATCACACATTTAAACCCATGGAAAAAACATTTGGAATTCATGTGTAAGGGTTATTTTCCGTAAGGGTTGTGTTCCTTTATGATTGTGTTGTTCATTTTATTTCTTTGAAATTTCCAATGGACCCCTTTGAACCTTTTGGAGGTCCCCTGGGGGTCCCTAAACCTCAGTTTTTATATTGAACTTTCTGAGTTCTGGTTGTAGACTTTAGTGTATGATTTGTGTACAGTTTGAGTCATTTTTGAATTTGTTTAAAAGGTACTACAGTATAGGCTTCACATAATATATGTTTGTCTACTGTGCATAGAAACACGGAATATGTCATTCGCTTCTGGGGGTGTTTCATCAATTCCACAATCCATTTAACCGTTAAGTATGCCAAAACACCAGAGTTCACAAAGTCACGCTAGAGTTTGTGCACATCTGTGTGTGTGTTCACAAACCCTTGTGTCTGTTTTCCAACACGCACGGCTGCTCTCCAAGCAAAGTACTTTTCAATTTAGTCTTTTCTAATTCTATAAAAGCATTTTTTCACACATGAAAAGCAGATCGTCGTATGAATAATGTTGTTGCTGTGGAAACGAAAGATTCCCGCAGGCTGTTCGTAGGGTTCGAGGCACCCTTCCGCCCCTGCCTCCCACCCACAGACGCTTCTCAGAGGGTGTGTGCGTGTTTCTGCGTGTAAGAGCATCCTCTTCACCTCCGCTCAAAGATGGATTACTCATTCACATCTTTCAAATAGCTCTTGTGTAACTAGTAATGACAGCCTTGCTTCACAGAATGACTTGCAAAACAGGGAAAATATTAAAGCCAGATGTTCCTGTATACAAAAAAATGTGCTTCAGGTGCTGTGCACAAGCTTGTTAGTAACATTGAAAGAAAATCTATGCTACTGTGATCAAGGGAATATCGAATTGTATAATACATCTTCATATTTCTTAGAGGGTTTTGTAAAATTAAATGTGACGCCATAAGCACGTCATAGAGATAAGCAGTTTAACACAAGGAATTGGCAAAGTAAGCATCTTTATTTTGATAATTGAAATTATACTTCACTCTTTCAACAAACTAAATCATCTTTATTTTTACATTTACATTTACATTACATTTAGTCATTAGCTGACACTTTTATCCAAAGCCACTTACAGATGATCTTTACAAAAAGAGCAGTTAGACCAAGAGGTTTACAAAGAATTCGTAAGTTGAAAAATTTTGTACAAAGAACACAACATACGTACCAAGTGCCAAGTATTATTTTTTTGATAGAAAGAGTTCGGATGTCTAAGGAAGTTTATAAGTGGGTTAGAAAGAGTGAGGATGTCAAAGAGGTTTATTTGTGGGTTAGATGCAAGCAGAAAATATGGGTTTTAAGGCGTTTTAAAGATGGAGACAGAGTCTGCCAACCGCATTGTGATGGACAGACCGTTCCACCATCGTGAACCTGATCCAGCGAAGGTGCATGAGAGTGATTTCTTACCTCTTTGGGTCGACACTACCAGTTGTGGATCATTTGCTGAGCGCAGGGATTTCTGGTTAAAACTAGTTTATGGAAGCTGTGTTAAAAGGTAAAAAAGATAACAAAGCTTTTAATGGTCTAATAACTGAGCTTTGTATCTCTTTAAATTCTATCAAATGTACGTGGGTGTTGCGTTAACAATTACAATGAATTAAGCCTTCTAGTAACAGATGATTTCCAACTGCACGCATTATCTTTCCTGAAGTCCCTGTGCTAATCTCTGTAGTAAATGTGTTCAAAAGGTATTTGAGAACCTAATTGTTATTCCAAACAATTTGGTAAATGAACAGTATACTGTTTGATTTTAATTATAGGTTTGTCTTAAAAACTATAAAGTACAATAGCACGTATTTAATTCCAGCAAGTAACCCCATGGCTGTGCTTTGTGCTGTAACTAAAGTAATACAGTACACAACAGAATAAACCTTAGCTACTCTTGTGTGTTTGTTGTCATACAGCAAAAGGTCACCTAGATTCTGTTTGTTTTCTCACCTGAGTGCATTCACCGCTGTTGAAATTCTTTAACCGATAATAAAAAGTCTTATAACATTAGAAGATATAGGATATAAGTGATTTTAATTTCACTTTATCATAATGTATGCACAGGAATATTGACCAATCAGCATCAAGAAAAAAATAGTTCCTTTCTGTAAAATAATTAACACTTCAAATTAATTTTCACCAAAGGTAATCTGCACTTCAAAAATGCCTATGTTTGGTGTTCATTTTTCTTAAAATACAGGCATCGAGGACAGAGAAGGCAGGAGAATCTGCTTGCTGTACTTTATGAACTCATTTAGATCCATAAAGCAAACAAATGAATAGTATTTTCCTACACAAAGGAAAATAGCAATCATATATGTATAGACCCACAAAGAATTACATTTACACTCAACTTCAAAAGTAGTGTTGAAAATAGTTTTTTTTTTCAAAAACAAAATAGCTCTGTTTTAAAGTTTTTTAAAACATGTTTTTCTTCTTTTATCATGTTCTAATTGTTTTCGAGTTATTTTTGTACTTGGGTTGGAGTCATTATTTTTGAGTTAATATTGCCTCTTTAAAACAAAATAACTGCAGTTTATTAGTTAGAATGCACAATAAAAAACATGATTTTTGACAAATTTTGGATATAAACTCTCGATTTATTGTATTTATACCAGAAACAAATACACACAAATGAAAAAACTATGTTTACACAACCCAAAATTCTTCTGAATAAAAGGGAAGCATGCTGCAGTCATGGGCCGGTAAACTAAAAATAATCAAATGAAACTTCTACAAATTTTAAATAAATAAAATGACCGATGTCTTTCTTTTATTCTAATCTGCACATTTCCACAAACTTGACAGTGTACAAAAGGATATAAACATAGCTAATAAACCCACCGGGGGTATTTATGACATAATCACATCGCAGTTCAAACTGCGATAAATGTCCATTCCGAAAAAGCTTACAGTTTCAGTCCACCAGTTAAACAGTGACTCACCGTCACACACATGAAGAAAAATGTATAGAATACAATCGAATCAGTCAAAGGTACTAAGCTCTGTCATTTTCATACATATGAACCTCTCAGCTAATGTACATGTCATGCTTCAACTTAGGAAAGTGCCACAAAAATGTTTGACTACTAGTTTCTGTGGTTAGTTATTTGATTTGTCCCAAAAAGAAATGGATTTCAATGTAGTTGAAATGCTTTTATTTTGTGGTATGCGAACAGTTTACATATTTATGTACTTTATATCATACAATTATAGTTTTTGTATACTTAATTGCTATACTTAAAGTCTGCTAAATTGGAACAACTGATTTTATACTTGAATCAGAAGGAGTGCTGAGGTCGAACTAAACATTCTAAAGTATATTTGATTGAGCTAAAGAGGGGCTATTTTATAAATATTCTTCAAGTGCACTTTAAAAAAGACTGATATTTTTCAAAAACTACACAATCTTTATAAAAAGTGACATGAAACAGATTTTGGGCTTAATGTTAAGAATACCACGGGTGTGTTATCAATTTGTATTAGGTTAACATAAATGTTGCCGTTGGTTTTATCTCCAGAGGACATAGATTGCAAACCAGATTACAACCTTCCATTTAAAAGCACAGTGTGTTAGCCCTATTATATCTTGTAAGCAATCCAATTGATCTCTTAAGAATAAGTATGAGCTTAGTATATAAACCTCTTTATATGTCAATTATAGTGTCTGAAGGGTTCTAATTACAGTCCATGGGCTCCGTTTATTATTATCGCTGATGCTGATAATAATAAAGTATGAGATCTTATGGTGTAGTAGATGCAGCACAGTCTTACATTTTACATTACAGTAGAGGTTAAACTAACCCTGTAGTAAACATTATACTACATTTCCTGTTTAATTAATATCAATAAGACTGCAGAACAAAAAACCCTTTAAGCAGGTCTTGTGATTTGGGAAAAGCCCTTAGAAAGAAATGGAGCACTGATGTCTTACAGATTCTTCTGTCTCACATGAGAACTCGTTGTATTTTACATGGGGGTAATGACACACCATTATGTGAACATAAGTGACACTCAGTAGATACGTGCTTGGATTGATGACGTGCTCCGGCTTCAGGGGGTATTGAATATATAATGTAGGATAAGCCATAACCAGCACTCCCTCAGGTCTCTTTAATAAACATGGCTCTTGAGTGGAGGAGATCTGTTGCCGAGGGAACCGTATGAGCTCAGAGCTTCTCAGTGGGCGAAACAGAACACTGAAAGAAAGAAACATGGGTAGGAGGAAGACGTAAAAGATAGAGTATGTGTGTGATGTGGAGAAGGCTTTTGGGGGAGAACGGGTTGGGGGAAATGTGTGGGAAAAAGTGACACAGCATTTGTTTTTGATGAGACACGTTTAGCCGTGAGATCGTCAAACGGGACATCTAATGGGACTGGCTGACTTCTGTGAATTCATTTAAGTGCGGTTCTAAAAAAAAGCTTGGGAGGAAAATGTATGGATTTATCAACTGTTGCTCATCTCCAACAATTGTTTTGTAATTCGTTATTAATAGATATGAAGTGAAGCTTGGATGAATAAGTTTAAGTCAAGGAAACACATTGAGCTTGGATTGAGACATCCATTAGAGTAACTTCTGTTTAGTTTGATTTTAGTGTCCATTCTTTTTTTCACTCCACTAAACTGAAAAAATCTTATTACATTGTTAGCATGTGTTCACAATCATTTTTGACAAGAAAAAGTTGATATGGACTCTTTTATCTAAAAAAGACAGAGAACTTTGTGCAGTAAGGGAGCTCAAAAAAACAGATTCAGAAAGGCCTGAGACAAACAGGGCTGCTTGATTACGGTAACAATTATTCAAATTGTAAAGTGTTGACTTGCTGCTATCATTGCTAAATGCTTCTCAGACATCATACAAAACTTCGTCTTCGGCATTTGTTCAAGCCCTACACCTGTCTCTCTTAGTTTCTTCCCTATTTAAAGCCCATGTGTTTGCTCTCTTTTGCTTCGCCCATTTGTAACCCCACAGTCATGTCTTGTTTGCGTCTGTAAGTTGTTTGTAAAAGTTAAGGTTCTTAATCTGGTTGTGTTTCTGTTTTCCTTTCAAGTCTTTTGTCTAGGAGCTGTCTACATTTGGTATCTGTCTTCATGATTTATGACAGTAATTGGGGAATAAAATATGGAAAAAGATATAGTTTTATAACATTAAGGAAAGTTAATGTATGCGTAACTATAACTGTTAGCATGTTAACATACAGTAGAAAAATGTAATGCAGACACAACAATAATGATTCCACAATTAAATGTTATTGCGGCGTACACTTATTTAGTTGTGAATTCACAGTTAGAACTTTCAAATATTTACATGAAGCAAAAAATCATATTTCGTCATTGTTTATTCAACTTCCAGTTTATACATTTATACAGATAGATTTGTAACATCTGGAGGTTTAGCTAATAATAAAAACAATTTAATGTTTGGGAGAACAGCAGTATTCACAAGTTTTCATACTTTTTACTTAAAAATATATTTCTTTGTTTGGTTTAACACAGAAAAAGATATTTGGTCAAATGCCTGTAAACAAACAGTTAATGGAACAAATTGACTACCGTGGTACAGTAGGTACAAAAAAGCCCCAAAACATTTGCTGTCCATATTTTCTTCTAAATATCTCATTTTCTTTGTTGATCAAATTATAGAAATGCATACATATTTGGAACAAAACAAATGTAAGTAAAGTAGATTTTCCCTTTTGGTTAATGACATTGTAAGGTCCATTAACCAGTTTTTCCTAAACTAGATTAACGTGTAATAGCTACATAAAAATGTAGTTGTTTTTTGAGTTCATATGACATTTAGTGCAGTGTTTGTGTACTGACATTCACCCTACATAGTTATGTGTGTATATAGGTTGTTACATGAGCACGATCCAGCAGATTAACCCAGTGCTGAACCGCTAACACATTGGCATTAGTTTTACTGCAGAGGAACTCCTCGAAAAGCTGGGAAATGAAAAAGGGTTGCAGGTGCTTGTTGACAGAATGTAATAATCCTCAATCTCTGTCGGTGAACACTGGTTTCATCTCTTGGCACTCCTCATGCTACACCCACACACACACAGCCGCTGGGTTGCCAGGCAGCAAGATTGCTGTTCTGGTTACTGGGGGACAAAGCAATGCCAGGGTGGTGCTGTACCATTTCCAGTCTACAATAACTCGAAGCTATAAGCTCGGTCATTGTTGAAAATTAACATTTACAAAAGTGTTTTTTTTTTATGCATCTGCTAAGATACAGTTTGCGGATGTTTGGTAGACTATTGTAGCTATCAAAACAAAGCTTCTCAGTCATTTTGCTGCTATTGTGTTGCTTTATGGGTAACAAATGACAAAACAAAGGAGTTTTAACAAGAAGACGATGTTACATAAAGCAGTGTTCCCTGCATCACTGGTTCTCAGCGGCACAGCAAAATAAATGACATTTTCAAAGCCGTGAGCATGCAATATAAATTCAATGTGATGATATAAAAAGACTGTGTACTCTGTAGAAAACACATCTTTCTATAACATTATCTTCTTCACTCATGAACAAACATGCAAAAAAAGCTCTTATGAACTGAATCTTAATAAATCGCTTAGAATAAAACAGAATGATTTATAGAAAATCTGTAAAATGTTGATAAAAATTTGAAGCTATTATAAGTTTAAGTTTGCTACTGTACAAGGAAATTTTAAAGACTCTGCATTTGTTAAAGAAAAGAAGAGTAATATCTATTTCATAAACTTAACTAAACTAATATAAGGGTGATTAATGTGGAGGTATAGAGGGTAGACATGGGCGATACAATGACAACAGTCATAACTGCGATAGAATTTTCCTCAAAAAACGTTCATAAAATTTCGATAAATGTATGTGATATGATGTAAGGAACGGTAAAGTCATGCGGATGCGAGAGACAGCGGCTGTGCAAAGTAAGCTCACGGGTAACAGGCGAAAAATGACAGATGCTGAAGTGTCTTTGACCAGTGGAAACATTGGTAACAGGAAGGCCACACAAGCTCAATCAGGTGAAAATATTTTGGCTATTTGCAGTCCAACAAAACACAGAGCGTGTGCACTTCAAACTCTGCCAAAGATACATGCCAACAAAGTCTGGTAATTTCACAAACTTATTTGTCCACTTACAATATCTGTCAGATACAACATAATAGTTCATAAATATTGTGGCCATCCATATAAATAGTTTGGCAAGCTGAACAAAATGTTTACAAAAGTTCCCAGCCATTTATTTTTTGGCATACTGAAATGTATTGTGATAAATTTTTCAGCGATATCCCTAAGGCCTAATAAAGGGTATGCATTGATGTAACTTTTCCACATGACTGCATAAAGGAAATACCTGGAACCTGGAAATAAAAATGTCTTCATTGTTTAATCACCCCATGTCGTTCTAAGCCTGTATGACTAAAACTTAAAACAACATTGCCCAAAATATATTCTTCTTTGTTCAACTGAATAAATAGTCATATACAGGTTTACAACAAGGTGAATAAATAATGGAACATTCCTTTAAATCCTTAAAATCAGGGTTTTAAACATACCATTAAGTTTTAAACGTGAACGTAAAATATACAAATTTTAAAACATAAAGAATTTGAATTAATTAGATGAGACATTAGTTTAGTATTTTATTTTACATGGGTTTGGGTGCTTCTTCAAAAAGGGGAAGAATCACATGACCAGTTAAATAATACTCTGAAAAAACCAAAATGAAAAATCAGGATGAAGATACACACCTGGATAAAAAAAAACTACACACATGTACAGAGAACAGAAAAGAATGAAGCTTAAGAGGATAACAGTCGTATGTGCTGTGTGTTTACAGTGTTTGTTGGTTTGTTGGTTAGACATCAGTATGTGATATGAGGACCGTATGCTGAAAGTCTTCTTTAATCTGAAGGACACATTTCCCTCTCTTCATATCTTTATATCTCTGTTGTTTTTTAAGTCCGCTGTCATTGTCGTTCTATCGTCTGCTTTCATGTTTCCTCTAATAAACACAGATGTTCCAAAATGTTGAAACTTATCTTTAAACCTCTATCATTTTACGAGTCAGGAGAAATATATCCTCTTCTCTCCTTTCTCTGCCCTGAGCCGCCCCCACATAGCCTCTTGCACACTTTTTTATCATATTTTCTCTTTGCTCCACCCACACTTCTCTCTTCCTCTGTGTGAAGTCCAGCTTCTGTCCTTGAGCAACCTCTGTGTCCTTCTGTGCGCTTCCACAAATCCATTCCAGGTTCCCCTACACTATACAATGCTTCTTGACGTATCCCACTGCTTATCCATGGAATTCCATATCTCTTTTTTCTACTCAACCTCATTTACTCTCTGTCTGTGTCTCAGATGGAGTGAGCTGCCTACCTGGAGGGTATTTTTGGTAGCAGGTGCAGTTTGGTTTGTTCAATGCTCGGAAAACTGCTAAAGAAGGGCATCTCACTAGAGCTTTGGTGTGGATGTTCCTTTTAAAATTAATTTTTAATATGTAACTATGCCTATTTCTTAAAAGCAAACCTGTATATGTTTTAGAAGTTGTAAAGTATCAGATTTTCGGTGGCCAGTAGGACTAAAAGTTCATTTGCAGGCCTGCCTCGGTTCCTAACAATGAAATCTAGGTTGGCAACAAACTCGCTTTCATGTAAGGACATTTAAAGTGAATATTCAAACCTTCTTGGGATGCCAAAAAAGGCGTCTTTTGGCGGCTCACCAGGTTATAGGTTTGTATAAAATATTTAAGCTGCCTGTGATGCTCAGAACTGCTGTCTAGGTAGACAACTTAGCAGAATTTCAATTCATCTGGCAATAAAAAGAAGCTCGGTTGAACTTTTGATGAAAGAAAATGATGTTTAGGACTCCAGATCTGACGTTTAATCTAAAAGCACTCTGTCTCCCTCACTACAAGGTTCTCTTACCCTAAAGCGTACAAAAGTGAAAGCAGGTGTTGAAGCGCTGTTAAGATTAAGGGATGGAGAAGATAAACGGAGTTGTGGAGGATAACAGGGATATAAATAGAGATCTGCTGCCGAGAGGATTTAGAGAGTATTTCTTTAATTACAGTTGAATGTGACAAGAGCGAGATGGTACGGCTTTGTTTTTAGGTTAAGGCTGTATGCGCTTGTGTGTGTGGAATGGAAAGCAAAGCCCCTCAGGTGAGCTCATAACTCGAGCTTTAGTGGAGAGATGCAGACTGCGGTAATAAGATGTGTATTTCCAAAAAAGCTCTCATTGCTAGCATTGCGTAATCTTCCCACGGGGAGCACTCGCCCAGGAGATGCAATGTTTCTCTCTCTCTTTGTCTTTAAATTCGGCTCTGTCAAAGCCTTTTGGAAGATGAGATGTCGCTTAATCAGGTGTCTGTAATGATTGAGAGTGACATTACAGTAACGCAAAGTGCTCCTGTACTACATAACAGCATTATTAGAAAGGCATTGACATGCAAAGACAACATTTTTGGTGTTATTTACTCTGTTATTATATCTATGTATCTATGGTTGTCAAAACATAATACCATGTACAACATTTAGGATTTGAGAAGCAATTTTTCCTAAATATTTTAGCTTAATATCTCAGCTTGGCCTTATTTAGTGTTGCTGGAATATTCTCTAAGTCTTTTTCTTTTATCAAGGCCGCAATGAAACAGATTCATTCATAAGACCAATTAAAAAAAAGTGCTGAAGTGTTATGACAGTGTGTGGCTGAATTCAGCTGGTAATGAAAGCATTTCACATTTTGTCTGTGTGTTTGTGTCTGTTCTTAGATGTGATTTTGCAGTCTGGCTTCACACACACACACTTGTTTGCATACATGCATAATTGCTACATGAGGACATTGACGTGGGCCATGATACAAGCCCTGGAGAATAATGAGAATGATGAATGCTGAAAGACTCTCAGGATGTCTTAGAAAAACATTAAAGAGTTTCAGCAGCGGTACGAAGATTAAACAGGATGTCAGTTGGGAAGACTGTGATACCATTACAATATGCTGTGTTAGAGGTCTGTTTTTTGTATAGAGTAATTTTCAAATTACATATTTGACTTTCAGTCTTTAGCTTATGCTCCAGAACTTGGCTGATTTATCATTAAATCACTTTTTAAAATATATTGAAAGCAGCTAAAGCAACACTCAGAATTGTTGTTTTCAAATACATTTGTGGTTTGTTTCTATTTTGTGTAATTTATTTGATTCTCAAAGCTTACCAAAAAGGAAGCATTAGTAAGTAATTTTTCTACTATGGTAGTCAATTGAGTCTAAAAGCTGTTTGGTGTCAAACATTCATTTAAATGTGTTTTTTTGTGTTTATCAAAGACAAAGACATTTATCCAATAAACAAAGGCATTGATACAAATTTGAAACAACTCAAAGTTAAGTAAGATAAGTTTATTTTTGCGCTATCACTTTGAAGAATAATGATGGTTTTATTGTTAATATGTTGTAATATACCATTGTACGCTATACCAAACAATACCATCATCAATGTGGTTCTGAAACGTCACACTTCAAAAAGAGAGGTTGTAGGGTTGCTGTCCCGCAGTGAACATATAGCTGTAATAAACTGTACTTTAGCTACTGTTTAGATTTTAGTGGTTTATATTTTCTATATTGCTTTTTACATTCTGTAAAATCTTTTGTGAGGAAGCCTAAGTCATGTGCTCACATCAATATTCATTTCTGATTTCCCCCTCAGCATCCATGTGCCGTTACTCTGACTTGAATATTACACAGAAACCAAATTTACTAATAATTTGTCTATTTACTTACTCATTTTTAAAGTCAATTTATAATCGTGTTAAATAATCATGATCTCAAGACTCGGCAAAATATTTGTGATAAAATTTTTGTCATAATCGTGCAGCCCTGATGTACACTACAAGTTTAAAGTTTGGACACAGTTACAATTTCTTTTTTAAGATCTTTTAGAATATAAGTAAACTCTTCAAAGCAATAGCGAAGGATAGTTGTAACTCTTAATATTAGGTAGTGACCATTTAAAAAAATCGAACTGATTTTAAATGTAAGCATTTTAAAAGTATTCATGCATTGATAAGAATTTCCAGAATCGTTCTCTTAGCAGTTTTCCTCCCAGCTTCTAGAGATCTCAACCTAGATTATTGAAGGAGTTCCCATATAGTAAGAGATCTTAAAGGCTGCTGTTTCTCCATGGGGGAAGAAATGTATATGTTGGAAAACTTAAGCATTCATCTTTAGATTGTTTGAAACATTCCAGTCAAGCATTACCATTCCTTTGATTGGTACTGGGTAAGAATTCGGATATTATGTTTATAATACCACTTAAGTGACTGCCGGCATATGTGTATTATCATGTTCTGTTCCTTTTTAGAATAGAGCTGCCCACTGCAGCACAATCTAGAAAGAAATGTACACATCTCATTTCACACAAATGTTGTTTCCATGGTAAAGGCTTTGGATCAGCGTTTCACTATGGTGGTTCCTAAAGCACACAGAAAACATGCCACAGATGGAGTGATTCATGTAGCCCAGTTGTTTTATGGAAATACATGCAGGTTTTAATGAGGAAGGTTTTACTAATGATTCAATGGAGATAGTGATGTGATAGTGGAAATACTGAAGCGGTAATCTGCTGTGAAAACAGAAGTGTATGTGACAGAGATGTAACATCTCTTGATGTTAGATGAATATTAGTGCTTGTTTATGAAATGAATCAGAATAAAAGCTTGCACACATAAAGAATAGACTTATACAATATGAATATTTTAGTCTGTGTTGGTTTATGTAAGCCATCGGGCTGGTGGGAGACTTTGGTTACCCTATTGAAGAGTGTGCTCTCACTCTCACTCTCTCTCTCTATTCTTCGCTTTCTCTCAGCTCACAAAGACTTTTTTACATTCCAACAGAGCGACCATTCTTTCAAAAGGACATATAATGGCTTTCCTACACCTGGACTGATTTTCATATTAACATTAAAAGTGTGCTATTTTTATCCTCATTAAAAACCTTTTCTCCTCTAAAAAATGAGTCATGAGTCCAGTCGTATCCATGTCCTAATAAAACTCAGCATTATTTCAGAAGGAGCGAGTCACCTCATGTGGAGATCCCATGACCTGTTGAATATATCTCACTGTACTATTTTTTAATTTACTTTTTTGTTTGATAAATGATTCATAGCGGACTGTGAATTTCCAAACAAGTTATTTATTATTCATGTTTCTTGATTTTTGTTCAATGTTTGAGATGTAGATTTGCTGCTAATGCAATGCTTTGAGCCTTTTTTTTATTAATATTCGTATTTAAAGTGATACTTCATCCAGAATTTAATATTGTGTCATTATACACTCACCCTTTAGTGACTTTTCTTCCGCAGAACACAAATGAAGATATTTCAAGAATGTTGGGAAAAGGCACTCATTCACTCGCAGGGGTTTGAGTTCATGCAATAGATGTAAATGGGTGCCACCGGTGTTCAGTTACCAACTTTCAGTTACCAATTTTTAGGTGAACCATCACTTAACGCCACCAGTGTCTATATAACTCGTATTTTATGGGGTGCTTTTGTGTTTGTATGTCGCTTTATCATGCTTCCATCTGCTTATCTTGTTCTTTGTCAATTTCTGTCCCTTTTCTTCTGCTTGCCATCCTCTCTCTCTCTCTCTCTCTCTCTCTCTCTCTCTCTCTCTCTCTCTCTCTCTCTCTCTCTCTCTCTCTCTCTCTCTCTCTCTCTCTCTCTCTCTCTCTCTCTCTCTCTCTCTCTCTCTCTCTCTCTCTCTCTCTCTCTCTCTCTCTCTCTCTCGCTTTCTCCCTCTCTATCTTTCTCCCACTCTCTCAGAAGTGTCAGACTACATTCATCTTCCAGTTGTTCCACACTCACTCATCTCTCTTCAACCTTCAGTTGCCATCAACTTCCAAAAAGCCGCAGTCACCATCAGTTCTGCTGCCCATCTAGGCTGGGTAGACTTGTGCCACCTGACAGGTCCCCGGAGCGGGCCAGGTAAGAAGGGATGACAGATGCAAAGCCACACTGTATTCCTTAAGACCACCTTACCTTCTATTCCGAGATATTTCCCACCTCTTACATACATCTTCAGTCGTACACAGTATCCTCTGTTGATGAAAGAAATATTGTTTAGTATTGCATAGCATTACTGCATTACTGCAATCCTCCCTAAAAATAAAACCATTTCTCTTACATAGGAGCTATCCTTCATTTGCACATTTTAAGTGGTATTTTGTCTTGTAAGAAAGTGTTTTCTTCCATATTTTACATGTTTCATTATATGTGACTGTAACGACTATATCCCGTTATAGATTGGTAGAGTATGGGAAATGCTGTTCAAGCAGAAGAGGACTATCATTCCTAGATGGAGCTCTCCGTTTGTATTTCCAATTTATTTTCCCAGATGATTCATGCAGTCTTATAAGTTTGACACTAGCATGCTCTCACATTTGCTCATAAGCATTGTGGAATTTTTTTTAGCCAAACACCTGAGCTGTGGCATTGAAAAAACTGAGAAAGGAGGAACTAACTTTTGGTTGTACTTTATGTTAATATTATCCAATGAAGAATTATATGAAATAAAGGTCACATTTTCAGTAAATAAATAATATGATATTGACATTAGTCAAATAATTATCTCTGCTTATGGGCCACGACTCACTTATTCAGCATTTTCACAATGACATTACAGATATCATCCACTGTATTAAGGTGACGACAGATTCACTTATTTAAATTTAGTAGGATTAAAAATATTAAAAGTTGTTTCAAACCAGCCTTAGGCCGTTGCTGTTTGATTAAACACAATGAAAGATAATTGGAAGAATGTTAGCAGCTTACATTTCTAGGGAACCATTGACTATATTTGAAAGATAAAATAAGTCAGTCAACTGTGCCCCAGGTCTGATTGCTTTCCCAAATTCTTTGAATTATCTTCTTTTGTGTTCAACAAAATCAGTATTCAATATTTTACCCATGTTCAATGTCAGTGGCGCCCTATAATTTCCTTTTTTTTATTCAAATATTATCCTTTGCGTTAAGCAAAACAAAGAAATGAATACAAGTTTGGAACAACTTGAGAATGAGTAATAAACTTTTGAGTGATCTTTGCCTTCAGGATGTTTAAAAACATGGATGCAGGCAGTGGTCAATTGCTGTCAAGCTGGAATAAACTGTAGTCTGCAGTCATATGTTAATTTAGACTCTACCCTGGGATATACTGTATTCATTGCATGTAAATTATGTTGGAGGAAAAACACTTTCTGTAAATGCTATAAGACAAATTATTCAGGAACCTCAGAGATTCATGTTCTACCAATAATTGGCTGATCAGAAGCGTACCCCGGTACAAGCCAGCAATTATCCTGCCAAAAGTGAGCTGGGATTTCTAAAACGTTAGATTGGACACTGTGTACTAATGGCATGCACATCTCTCAGCACTTATCAGACACAGAAAAACATTTGAAATACCTGTAGCCTAAACCCCTGCTATGAACACTTCATCTATTCCTTCACCTTTTGACCTTTGACCTGTTGCACTCATCTTAAACCTCACTCTGAATCCTTCTGCCCTCTCTGTCCTGTCAATATGTGTGGGTGTATCATTTGCTTCACTTCCATTTCTGTAATACGAGTGAAGGACATTGAAGGACTGTGAAGTGATCTTGTAGGATCCTTCATCATCCTTTTGTATGGATGTCTTAAGGATTTCTGAAAGTTTAACATATGTAAGTCATGTATGCTTTCTATAACTTTATCTCAACTCACAGCAATTAAGCCTTTACACCTTAAAAATTATTGACCAATTATACTTTAGCCATAAAATGAAAGGGAGAGACATACAATACTCAGCCTGAAGTTGTCCCAAACATGTCCCTGTGTTCCCTATGAACACAAAGTGAGATATTTGAAAGAATGATAGCAACTGAGATATCAAGGCCACTATTGACTATCATAGTGGAATAATAATCATAATAACCATAGTCATAACTTTGTATATTTAACCCAAAAGATGGTATTTCAATGAATTAAAGAAAAGGCACTGTTCTAAGAACCTCTGACCACCAATTCCTTAAGAAAAAATTATTTTGCTATTAGGAAACAGAAAAGTACACTTTGTATACTAGAAAGTATAGTCCCAAGTGCTGTTAGAACACTAACAAGTACCCTACGAAAACATTGATATTAGTATTCTTACTAAATCAGGTTTATAAGTGAACTTTTAAATATCTTTCGAACCGAACTAATCTTGTTCGTCTTCACCTGACCCACTTAAAAATCCTCTTTTCTCACATCCTCACTCTTTCTACCCAAATAAATTTAAATGTAAAAATTTTTCCTTCACTGCCCTTAGCTCATATGTTATGTTTTATCTAAATAGGACTAGTAGTACCTCATTTGTAATTCACTTTCGATAAAAGCAACTGCTGTAAATATACCTGACCTTTACTTAATTGTACTTTTGACAATGTACTTCAAGTATCCTTCTTTTACATAAGGTTTAGAACAACTTGAGTGTGAGGAATGCATAACAGAATTAGAAAGAGTATACCTTTAATTTATTCATCGCAGCGGTGTCAAGGGAGTACGAAAGCTTATAAAAATGTGTTAATAAGTATGATACAAATACATTTTAAAGTAAGCTCTGCTACTATATTAATATCATATTAATATAAATTTTCATGTGTACTATAAGTGAACTTACTGTTGGTTAGTTCAAAACCTCTTGCACGTTAAAGTATACAAAGTGACAGATTGAATTATGCTCATAGAAAACTAGTCAAATCAGTGAAAAGTATTCAAGAGGTTCAAAAAGTGATCTCGACTAGAAATCATTTAGAATGCATATTCATTTGATTGAAAACTTTTTCTTAAGGATAATTTAGTACAAGTATAGATCAAAAATACTTTTCTTTCACTAAAATTACTTTTTCCAAGATTTGTACACAAAACATTTTCTAATTTTAATAGTACACTTGAATAAACTTATTTTTTATAAGGCCAGTCCACTTTTGTGTTTGTAATGTTCCACATTTTTGACTAATTTGCACACAATTTTATGCTAAGCTTACATTGCATTCAAGAAACACACCGATAATGTATTCCCTTTTGAATCGATTCCTAATCGAATTTTTATTCACAAAGTCTTGCAGTAAATAAATAAGGAACAGGCACATCGAGAAAGAGTGTGCGTGTTCATGATGTCTCTATAGCTCTGTTTTGTCTTTTCCCTAAACTGTGCCATTTAAATCCTTATGTGCTTGTCTGTGAGGAGAATGCCTCCCAAAATAAATGCAACCTCATTACTTTAGCCCCTGTCGCCGTCCTCACTTGCTTGTTTTTTTACACTCTCTTCAGTCATTATGCTGTGCTGTTTCTTTCTATTTCAGCATCTCACTGCATGCGATTCACTTTTAGGAACCTCGGGTAGATCCTGTAATGTTTTTAATATAAAGAAAATATGTGAATGAGTTATGCTCTTCTATACCATGTTGTCAACCTCATGAAACATCAAAAATATGTCTGGGTTGTGAAAATTAGACAAGATATAGACTTAAATATATTGATTGCATAGCAAGTTACCTCCAAAGTCCAAATCTCAATATTAAAGGCAGGGACTATCATTTTTCAAAGATGCTTTAAAAAAGTTCAAAATACCAAATACAATTGTACAGCCAATCAGCATTAGGGGGCGTGTCTTTACTTGATTCTGGAGAAGAACATTAACCGAGAGTGACAGATTATGTATTTGATTTAAGCTATCAATAAAGTGGCAAGATCCCTTATTGTGTAAGCGTGTGCTTCTTTTGGTGATTTCAAATGTCAACATTGACTACTCGAAATAGCACACCCTGCCTTTAATGATATATTAAAAAAACAATTATTCAATTACAGTCACTTTACTAATTTTAAAGGGATAGTTCAGTCAAACCTTTAAAAGTTATATAGGAAATTTACTTGCCCTCATTATTTAATTTACTCTCCTGCAGAACAAGAAAAAAGATATCTTGTAAGTGAACAACATTGGTCCTCATTTACTTACACTGTTTGGCTTCAGACCCCTATAACATTTCACCAAATATCTTCTTTTGTGTTCCACAGAAGCAGTTTTTTTTAACAACATGAAAATACACGACCGATAATTCAATATTATTCTTTCCTTTAAACATGCCATCTATTTTTTGTTAAACGTGGATTCTGAACTCAGTTATTCTAAAAGATATTGCAGTCTTGTTCTGAAGTATAGAGACTATTAACACATACTCTATTAGAATATGATGGGTTTGCCATCTAGTGGAGACAAGGAAACAGAGCAGTACTGAGCATCCCAAACCAGATCTATGCTGAAAGTGTTAAATTCTAGTTTATGTAGCTTACAGTGTACAGAATTTTCATGTATTTCATCTCTTCATTCTAACTCTCTGTCCCTGTATCTCTTTCTTCGTCTTTTCGTACTGCGTTCCTAAGTGAGGAGCAGGAGATGGAGGGTGAAAGTGACTCTGTTCATCACTTCTGTTGCACCACCTCTGGGTGCAGTAGCCCCTCCTCTCGCTAACCTACAACCAATCAGCATAAGCGGGACATTTTAGTATGAAGTGACTTTTAAACAGAGAAGCAGTGTGTTGTAGAATCAATGTGATAGTTTGTGTGACTTGGTGTGTGTTTAAAGCATTGACAACAGTTTTTGCCATTTCAATGTCAAAATGATCCAATAAGTAAACATGTTTTGTGTATGTGTATCGGATTCGCTGTTAAGTAGGATACATTCAGGTTTTCTGGGATCCATTTGAATAATAATATGTCGAAATGTGTCCCAATAAACCTTAATTCAACATATGTGTATTTCATGCATGACAAAATGAGGTGCACATGGAATTACTATACATGTATGAAATAATGAGAATTGACACAGATCGTATGACCATGATTATTTAAATCTGTATAGAATGTCCTGTACAAGATTGATCTTACAGGAATTCAGAACTTTTTACGAGGGTGCTAGTATGAATTTATACATTATGAATCACATAAAAACATACCCAAGTAAATCATACTACAGAAAAGTGTATGAAGGGGATAGTACAAATTGACCATCTTAAGAATTGCATTAAATTGTTTGCATTTAAGTGAAAGTTCGCCCAAAAATGACAAATCTGTCATCATATACTCACTATCATGTCATTTCACAACAGCATTAATTTCTTTCTTTTGAAAAATACACAAGAAGATATTTTAAACCTGTACCCTTTCACTTGTATTTTAAAGACACAAAACCAAAGCAAGAAGACGTGCCCGTTCCCAACATTCTACAAAATGTCAAACAGGTTTAAAATGTCAAAATTAAATTATGATAGATGTTTTATTTTTGAGTGAACTATCGCTTCAAGTGAAACGTTTATTGATGTTAAAAAGCTTTTGGGCTGAAGGTATACTTTAAAAAATACTTTTAATACATTATTCAAAAGTATTAAATTAATTTTGGGTTATTCTTTTATATCAACTTCTAAAGATTGACACCTTCATTTCAATCACTGCATTTGTATATCTGAACTGTAATCCTAATGCACTGTGTATAACACAAATGTTTTATATCTGTATACATAACATGACGTCTAGTTTATGAGAACAACCCATGGTTCGATTTGTTTCTTTTTTTTGGCGATTGTTATAGCTGAATATGCCAACATAAAACGTGTCATTTTGACTTTTTCAGTGACTGGTTATGTAGTAAAAAGAAATGTCAAATGATTTTTGGGGCCACTTTTAATCTA
Organism: Triplophysa yarkandensis; assembly: GCA_033220385.1. Lineage (NCBI taxonomy): Eukaryota > Metazoa > Chordata > Actinopteri > Cypriniformes > Nemacheilidae > Triplophysa > Triplophysa yarkandensis. Next base: position 19,885,064 of record CM065656.1, read on the forward strand.
TAAGAAAAATGCACAGGCAACATGTTTTTTTTTAAATATATATGTGTGCTTTTGCTAAAATACTTTCTGAGAGTTGAGTATACGGACACAACCATTAGTATGCCATTTTAAGGTTGGTTTTCCCAGAAGGAGAGCAATGTGACTTTCTGGTGCCATTTATTTTAATAGCACTGCTGTTATTGGTTGAGCAGTCTGATGTGTCATCTTCTAGTGTCAATGTTTGCTGAAATGTAACATGTGATGCAATGTTTCGAAAATGAGTTTTTTTTCTGACAGTTTTGTGTGGTGAAACTTATGGCTGAAAATGCTGCACCTTTAAATCCAAATTTCCCATAATACATAATTGAATAAATTTAATATCTGAAAAGGTTTTTTTCTTTTTCCTTGATTTAACACCGCCAGCACATCTAACCAAACTGTACACTGTGGTCAAACGTTTCGGGACATTTAAGTATATTGTTTCTAGTTGTACTAAAATCTAAAGGTGTATCCTCAAATGTCTGAAATCAGTTTGTAATATAATTTAGCAAACATTGATGTTTTTTCCATGACAAACTTAAACCTCATTTAATAAAAAAAAATGTTATATACTTGATGGAATATTAAAGAAACGACAGCCAATAAGAGCACAAAATAGACTGGGGCACCTTTAACATTCTTTAAAACGCATCTCAGGGTGAGAACTTAAGGAATTGCTTGATAAATAAAAATACACAATTTCTGCTAATCCTATTAAAAAAGTTACTACACTAAACACGTTTTATTTTGTTAGTTAAAACACAATTCGTATAGATTATTTTTTTTCTTTCATTAATTCTAAAATGTGGAAAGTGTCCCAGACTTTTGACCAGTAATGTATTATAGAATTTCCTGAATCTTTAACTAGCTTTAAAACCCTCACAGCAGGCTGTAAAAGCACATAAACTGCTCCACCCCCTTTTATTTCATAAATGCTGTTGAGGAATGACTGCAGGTAAATGAAAGCATTGCTCATCCCTCCCTTCGGCTCTTCTATCCTCACTCCACCGGTGTTAATATAACAACATTAATCATCACACGTACGTCAGTCTGCTATATTTACATGCATTGTTTTACTCAGCCAGAACTATGAGAAGACTGACAAAAATGCAGTCATTCAACTCTGTGGTTAAAGGAAGTATGTCTGTTTGAGAGCGTAGACACTTGCATGCGTTTACCAACAACACGGTAAGTCGTAAGCATCACTTTCTTCGGTCATAAAACATCAATATCCGTCACCTTAAAGCTGATAGGAGTTTGCCAATAACAGTTGTGTTATGAAGTTTGCATTAGTTATTATAGTATTTGTGAATTCAGTGTTGTGTTGTGTTGTGTATAAGTATAGGCAGGAGAAACGGGAATGTGCTTGTGTAAAACTTACTGGGCTGCTTTAATTACTTCTACTGTACAGGCAAATTTCTTCTGTTTGAAGGGTGAACTTCGAGTCAACTTTGTATGTATTTATTTAAGGTTATCCTCAGAAAGAACTACCAAAAAGCAATATTTGCAAATTGGATTTTGAGGAGCAATCTTCTTCTTGTTTATTTGTACTGTAATGGAAGCAAATGAGTATATTTGTGTTTAGTAACTTGAAAAACACAATTCAGGTTAAATTGAGAGAAAGAGTGAAGGTACAGAACTTACCTCTGTGGTTACAGTATGTGTATGTGTGTGTGATTTTCAATGAGAAACTCAGATACATATAACTGAGTACTTTATTAAAAACTGATTGACTTTAATGTTAGAAAGATTGGCCACACATGGTTCGTTTCAGATCAAATCTTGACAAAAGGTTCTTAGTTGAATGTACTTGAATTTTATATTGAAACATCTGTTTATTTTCTAAACCCTTCACGTTAGAGTCCAGAAATATATCTGTCTAAGAAGACATACTAAGAAGGATATTTGTGACATGAAGTGTGCAAACCAAAAGTAATTATACTTAAAGTTTATAAAGTTTACCCCCAAAATAGTTTGACTTGTAAGCGGAAGGTTGTGGGTATCAATCCCAGTGCCAGCAGATGATGACTGAAGTTTCCTTAAGCAAGATATCTTACCCCTGTTTGCTCTGCAGTGATGAACCAAACTCCAAATTATGGTAGTCAAAAGTTATTTGTCATGTCCTAAAGTCTTCAAAGTATCATATTTTGTGCATAAACTGTTTCTAGATTACAGAACAAAGAAATGTAAACAGATATGGAACTCATGAGTCTGCTGTCATACTTGGAAAAGTTGCTGTTTTAACATTTTGGCTCAATGCGGTCTTGCTCAACAATGACATGACACGACTGTTTCTTTCTTCATAACAGTTTTTTTGTTATCCTTTTATGTGTGCTGGCAGTAAATCAATAATGAATGTTATAGAACAGTTTCTGAAGGGAGAGCTGGCAAACTTAAGCAAGTACAACACATCTCTCTGTTCTGTGTGTTGCTTTGTCACACATGAGTTTGTGCTTACACTAACTGACATACAGCTGGTGAGAATTTGTGTGAAGGTTTTAAAAGGAATAAATTTGATCTCAGCTTTAAGCTGCTCATGACAGATGCTTCCTGATGTCTCTTAGCTCATTCATTTTCATGAACATTTCCTTTAAAACTTCTGTTTACTTTTATACACTGTGGAGCCCAACAAAATTTTATACAGAAATGTAAAAGAGACATTGTCAGTTTTCCTCTTGAAGATTCTTGCAGCTTTGTTCAATTGTTTTTGTCAGTTTTTCATTCTTTGTTCCAGCAGTACTGACAGCTTGTTTGAGATGGTCTGGAATGTTTCCTGGCCTCATCATTCGTGAATCCTGCCGTTTGCTGTAGGATTGCGCGCTTTACCGGTGCAACAACATCATTACGATGCTAAAGTTTCAAAATATCCTCTCTTTATATTTGAACGTTTAACGTTACAATAGTAGCACGGTAAATAATGTTAAATTTGTGCTTTAATGTTTGTTTTAACACTAACATGTGTCTTTTTGAGATGTTTCTGGTGAAATTTGTTGTTCCGTTGAATAAGTTCCCACGTGAATATTGTAGTGTAAATTAGTATGTATTGCAGAAAACACATTACCCACAATTTCTATAGACATTAATGGTATGGACTTTTTATTAATATTAAAGAAGGCTTTTTTACATAGTTTAAAATAATCTCTGGCTGGAAAACCACCCCTGTGTTTAGTCTATACAGTAATACAAATGTAATGATCAAACATGCTTAGAAATGTGCATTATTATATTATATAACAAAATCTGTCTTCATTTTCTAAACCTGTAAAACTCTTTTTTCTGTTGCGGAACACTAAAGAAGATATTTTGAAATATGTTGGTAAACAAAAAATAAGGATTTTTCCGAATATCTTCTTTTATATTCTGCAAATTTAAGAAACGCATGCCGATTTAAAATGAAAAACATTTGACATCCTTGTACGTTTAGCATTCAACCCCTGGCATCAATGTCAGGTGTTAAAGATGTTTTGGGGTCAGTTAAAGTACAAGCAACATCTCATGATCGTCATTAAATGATATTCTTGCTCTGCGTGGTCACGTTCCAGCAGAGACAAGGTCAATTTTAAATGAGTAGATGCTCCTTATGATAAAGTTTAATCTGTGTTAGTTTCCTGATAGATTACTTAATAATCCTTTGTGTGTGAGTGAGTGAGTGACGCGACACACAGCCAGGTATAGTGACCCATACTCAGAATTTGTGCTCTGCATTTAACTCATTCAAAGTGCACAAACACAGTAGTGAACACACACACCAATCATGAAAACACACCCGGAGTAGTGGGCAGCCATTTATGCTGATCCACCCGGGGAGCAGATGTTGGTTCGGTTCCTTGCTCAAGGGCACTTTAGTCTTCCTACGGTCAGCAAGGAAATCTACATATTAGACTGTATGAATACATTTGTCTGAACACTGAAAAGGTGTAGCTGTCTGGATATTTAATTAAAGTGCATATAATACCACTGGGGAGTCTTCCCTCTCTTACATAACAACACAAGAGTCAATTCATAAAGCTGACACAACTGATCTTCTCAGTATGTCACATGTCCTTTTTGTTTACTCTTTACGTACCGTTTTTACTGATGTTTTACCCCATTAGAATAAAATGACACCTTAATGTACCAAATGAACTATACCTGAATACAACGAATACAGATTGACACCTTCTGTCTTATTTACAATTTTCTAAATGAAATGTGCCATTCTCAACATTCTTTAAAATGTCTTCCTTTGTGCCCTGCAGAAGAAAGTCATAAAGGTTTAAAATGACAAGAACAATGACAGAATTTTCATTTTGGGTAAACGTTCATATACATTTGAACTTTAGATGTCATAAATGTCAAATCAAACGTTAAAAAGAAAATGTTCTGGGATTTCCTGTTTTGTATAAACTGATAGTGTCTGACTGTACACATAATGTGGAGCGAATGTGCTGAGCATTCTGTTCTCAAAAGCGGTCCATTGCAGATATTATGTTTCTAATTCAACTCGCTCGACAGGTTACGACAACATTCCTGTCTTCATAAGAAAATAATAACCGGACAGGTCTGTGCTGCTTCTAAAACTCTAAACTGAAAGTAAAATAAAGCAAACATTATTTAATGCACCAGCTAAACACAGCATGAATATGTTTTATTATCTTGCTCTGGAACAACCAATGCAAAACACTACAACTCATGAGATAACCGGCTAACTAATGACACCTATGTTCTTCCATTGTTTAATACTTATTGTTTTTAAAAATCTGTAAAAAAATAGTTTGCTGTGTTACAGAGAGAATATTGAAAGAATATTGAAACATGGCCTTTATTATTCTATATCTTTTTATATCTTTATATTATTGGAAAGAAACATCAAAAGCATGTGCTGACTAGAGTAAAGACATTTGAATTTTATAGGTTTAACTGTGGATATTATCGCAGTTAAATCCTTCTCTATATTTTTTCATGAGGATCTATTGACAGCAATATGATATTAATGCAATATAGCTAAAGTAGGAGTGTAATTGTGCTATATAAGCTGTGATTAGGTCAAAAACATAAGGCAGTAGTGCATTCATGCATCAGTTCGACTGCACGGGTGTATAGATGAATCAGAAACAGCATCTACCCTTTTGCCCTTAAAGGAACTTGGGAACTACTTTCTTTTACCACAAATTCGGGCCCAGCATAACAGGAAACAGCCATTGTTACTAATTCTAAACCATCATGTCTTTTAAATAAATGTAGTGAAGCTTGAAAAATAATGCGGCACTGTGTTCATGTGAAAAAAAGAGAGAGATAGTGTTTAAAGACATGCACAGGAAATGAGTTATTTCCATGAATAACTACCATTATCTATTGTTGTTTAATGTAAATGTTCACTTGTTTATAGTTGCAAGTCCTTGGTCTTTCTCTGTCTGGTTATATAATGGGTCGCATCTAACTTGTTTACAGGCCTACTTCAACTTAGTGTGACAGTTACAAATTGACACAGCAATTTCTTTTTTGGATTTCCCTTTGTGTGTTATTTGTTTTACTTTCAGTTTAGTGGCGGCCTGATACACACAATGAAGTGTTTCCCATGATGTTTCTGGTGGAATCTGATTTGAGAACCAGAAAGAACTTTTGTATAAGCGTTAACATGGCTCAGGTTGTTTGGGCATAGATTGGACAAATTATCTGGAAATGATTTGGGATGATTTATTTAAATTTACAAAAGGAGTAAATCTTTCTGGAGACGCAAAGACATCAATGGACCAAACGGTCACCTTTGACCCAGACTGTTGCTCAGTTGGTACAGTATGAGCAACATCAAGATCATAAGTTAAATTCCTGGCAACCGAAAATACATAACTTGAGCACACTGTAAATTGATTTGGTTAAAGGCATCTGCCAAGTAAACAAATGCAAATGTTATAATCGTGAATGCTGCTATTTATTTATGCAAATTCAATATTTTCATCTTCCGCTTGCACAGATGGTTGTTTGAAGGGGATGATCTTTAATTAGGTATTTTTGTGTTGTTTAATTCAAATTCTGCTTATTCAAATTCTCACAATCTTACAACCTGCCACCTATCCACCAACACCCACGGTTACTGTATTAGTTCTGTGTATCTATAGCAACACTCTCTAATGACTGCCTCACCTCCTACGGTGGTCTCACAGCAACTATCACTAAGCAACCTTACCTCTCTCAAACCTACTCCTGTGTGTGTGAGTGGGTGTGAAGTGTGGGAGGAACTGGAAATAAAGACGGGATGCAGAAATGATGGAAGCTGGATTGTAAGGAGACAGATTTATGAGCAGATGTTTTAAAGAGAAAAAATATGCTTCAGGTTTGTCATTAAATGTAGGCAGCACTGTCTTTTTAAACCGCGCTGAAGTGTTTGCTAAAATTATCTTAAGGCGACTTAGAAACCTGTGAAAACATATAAAGGTACAGAATGAGATTTAAGGTAGATACAGTCGAAGATTTACGATACATTGTAATTAAAACATTCTTCAAAATATACTCTTTTGTGTTAAAAGGACTAGGAAATGTATACAGTTTGGAACAACTTGAGGTTTTAATTTTTAGGTGGAATATCCCTTTAAAAACCATTCAGACCCTAGCAATGAGATATTATGTAGCATCAAGCTTGCCAAGAAATGATGAATGCTGAACTTTAGCATTGGTACATAGATTGTCATTGGTTTTTAAAAAGCTGGCTGGGATATTAGCCCATCTGTCAGTTAAACACTTCATATAAGTAAGTTATGCCTCTTCCATGATACAGTAAAACAATTTCACAGAGTCAAATCTTTTATTATGTTTTACACTTGTCAGGTAGTAAAACGCTCAGACACTGGATATGAAAACAGCTTAGTAGTAAGACCATCAAATCCATTCATTCATTTTTAAAGATTATTAGAAACTTGGAGGTGGATCTTGTTCAACTAAATGTAATGTTTCTTTTTGATGGTCATGAGATTCCCTGGTAAGTTTTAAATATTAACTTCAATATTAGTTTCCCCTAAAACTGTAAAGAAACGAATTACTGTAGAGTTAAAATGATTGTTTACCAAATAAAAGATGTTTGGAGAAATGTCTTTGTGGTTTTCTGTCCATAAAATGAAAGTCAATAGGGAATGATAGGCTTTGGTTATCACTATTCTTTTTTAGTCATTATCACATCTGGTATGTTTTTTGACAAGGAAAGGGGGATAAGGGCTATTTTAGTTAAAAATCAAAACAAAAGAAAAGCTCACCATTTTTGCATATAGCCCTAATCCTAGTTATTTAGTAGAAGAGCACACAAAATGTTATTAAATGTAAAAAATAGGCTTTCATGCATACAAAACAATGCTCCGACCAGCATTTCATTCAACATGTTATTTTTAAGAGCTCAACCAATGAAACCTTCATTTCATATTGTTATGGAAACCACAGGTATTGGTACTCGCTTTTCATTGGTCAGCTTATGTACAGCTTCTTCATTAAAAAAAAAAAATTACTAAAATAATCAGTTTATTGCTAATTCGATAACATTGATAAATTTTGACAAAATGGAATCTTTCCCCTTTTCAATGTGAAACTTTTTTTTTTACAAAATTCTAAATTACACAGCATATTCTCAAAGCAATGTAATAAATACAGAATATTCGTTCAAACATCAAGGAACACTCAAATGTGGATTTTAGAGCATAGAGCCTGAGCAGAAAATACACAAAATAAGATACTTTGAAGAATGTTGGTATCTGGCATCCATTCACTTACATTGAGTGTCCAAACAATAGAAATGAATCGGTACTGTCTGGTAACCAATGTGTTTCTAAATATTTTCTACTGTGTTCAGCAAAAGAAAGTTATACAGGTTTGAAATGTCAAGAGGGAGAGATAATAATGACAGAATTTTTGGGTGAAATAACCCTTTAATATCTCTTTAATACATAGATGTCAAAACAACCACTGCATTACTCAATAAGTAACATTAATGTGTCTTCTTTACCCAAAACTTCTTTAAAGGCTCAATTTAAATATTAAATTTAAAAAAATATTAGAAGTGCAGAATAAATAAGACTGTAGAGGCTAACTGCTTTTTCTCTAACATGCATGAACATTTTCAGTTTGGAATTTGACAACTTTTATGTAAAGGAGCTCATGTGAATGCATGCAGGTTGCTGTTTACATAATGGGTCACTCGTTCCAAGCCATTGCCTCTGTCGAATTACAGCGGTGCACTGTGTGTGATGTAAATAAAGAGAGAAATGGATGAGGGAGGGGTGAGGCTCTGTCATGTGACTAGGTTGTGGCGACCTCCTGGCGGTCGCTCAGAAGTGCAGAATGCCTATGAGGCCACAAAGTCAAACACTAAGTTCCAGGAGTTTTCAGTGACTTTTGGGGGCTGAAGACAGAATTTAAGTCACATGTTCTCAGGGTGAATGAGTGTATGTGAGTCTGTGCGTACATTTGGGAAAATCTTATAAATGTGGTAAGTGAACAATTTAAGTATCCAGGTTTTTATTCACGGTGTAGTGAAAGTCCACAGTTTTGTATTAGTCTGTGGCTTCTTTTCTTAATTAAAAAAATGAATGTGGATTTATGCTTTTGTACTGATGTAAACACATTGCTAGATGTTGGTAAAAATGAGTGTGTATGACTTTTGGAGGTCATGTGAAAGAAGGAATCATTTAATGTCAAAAGTTTCATAAGACGTCTAATTTGTAGTGCATTACCATTATATGAGATTACCCGCCACTAATAACCTTTTTTGAGTCATACAGAACAGGAAGTTGGCAGCAGTGATTCAAATGTGCCTTCAAGATTGTGTGTTTTTCTTTTTCTTTTGTCTTATTCTGTAAATCTGAATGTTGTTCGCAAAAATGAATATTCTATCATAAATTACTCATCCTTTAGTTGTTTCAAATCTGTTTACATTTCTTTGTTTGGTGTTCAACGTGGGATCAAAACTGGTCATACTTCAAAATATTTTTAAAGCTTTCACAAGTAACCCAAAGCTCCTTAAGCAACTTGTTGCCCAAATAAAAATTTTCATCATCTACTATCTTATCGTTTTAGATATGTATGTCTTAATTTTGTGGAACTCAAAAGAAGATATTTTGAAGAATGTTGGTAACCAACATTGACTTCCTTGCATGGACACAAAACCAATGAGGTATTTTTATACATATATTAATACGCAAGTATGTATGTCACAGAACAAATAATAAAATTCCCTAAAAATCACCCAGAAAACCATAGCAACTGTACAGCTACTTACCAACAACCAATCAGAACCCTGGAAATACCATGGCAATATGGTTTTGAGTAGGCAACTTGAAATGTTTGATAAATGTACTTCATTGTAATGCAGCCCATTGATTGCAGAGGGGGTGTGCGTGCGTTTGTGTGTGTGTGTGTGTGTGTGTGTGTGTGTGTGTCTGTGTATGCATGTGTGTGTCTTTGTATTTGTGTTTGTGTCTGTGAGTGTTACTGTGTGCATCAGTCTAAACTTCTGGTACCCTGCAGGATGTGTGAGTCACTTTTGGCAATGACAGTCATTAAGAATGAGAGTTATGCAAGAGATAAGCAAAGATGTGATGTTAAACATGTGCATTGCATATACCAAAACCTTACAACATAAAAGAAACAAAACAAAATAGTATTTTTTATTATTCATTTTAACGTTTTCCTAACTTATGCAGTTTTAATGCATATAAATGAGCCCTTATTGATGTATTGACTTCCATGTTTAACTTTAAGCAGTATTGCTCTAATTTACCTGAATGCTATGTTTTAATTCCTGGAAAGTCTGGGGCTTGTGCAACATTTGTCCTGTAGAGAACTTTCCTGAAAGTCAAAATGCTAAGTCGCTGGAAAAAGAACAATGTCATGTCACACAGTTGTTTGCGATTTTTATCTTATCCTCTCATAATGGGGGCGTCTCGAACTGAAGATGATTCTCTCTCTCTTTCTCTCAACCACCCCTTTAGCGAGCAGGAAACCCAGGGTTCAGAGTCACGTCCTTACTCAGAGAGTTCCTGTAAATCTCCATACGTGCACAGCTCTGAACGCTACATCGACCACAGCTGCGGCCCTCCAGGCCCACGGGCGCCTTTTGTGGCCCCTCCAAGCCCAGCCAGCCTTGCATGGGTCCAGCGTACACGCAACCAACCCGCCAGTCTGGCCCTACGTAAACAAGAAGAAGAAGAAAACAAGAGGTGCAAAGCCTTATCAGACAGCTATGAGCTCTCTACAGACTTACAAGACAAGAAGGTAAGTCAATAAGCAAACATGTCAAGTCTGTGAATATTAATCTTGTTTCAGTGATTAAAATCCAAATCACTGTCACTGTTAAGGTGGAGATGCTGGAGAAGAAATATGGAGGTTACTTTGTGAGCAGAAGAGCAGCGAGGACCATCCAGACAGCGTTCCGTCAATATCGCATGAACAAGAACTTTCAGCGTCTGCGCAGCTCGGCTTCAGAGAGCCGCATGACACGACGCATCATCCTTTCCAACATGAGACTGCAATACTCTTTCGACGATCGACAACCTCAACCCCCAACCCCGACTCACTACAGTCATAGTCCAGGAATGGGACCACCACACTCGCCAACCTGCACCACAGAACCAAGCTCCCCATTGCGGCCAGAGTACACCCACCTAGAGGACTCCTTCTCTAAACAAGTGAGTTTATAAAGTATGGCATACTGGATCACTTAAAGTTATAGGTTACCCCAAAGTAAGAATTTTGTCATTTACTCATCCTCTCGTTATTTGAAATCTGTAGAATTTTCTTTCATCTGCAAAACAAGAGAGAAGATATTTAAAAGAATGTTGGTAACTGTTCACAATTATTGTATGGACACCAAACCAATGCCAGTCAATGGGGACATTCTTCATGATATCATCTTTTGTGTTCTGCAAAAGAAAGAAAATCGTACATATTTAAAATATCACAAATGTGAGAAAATGCTGACAGAGAGCTTGAAAATCAGTTTGTAGACAGAAATATGGTAGTGCAAAAAAATAAAATAAAAAAAAAAATACGTAAAGAAGCCCCACACAAAAATATATACATTTACTAAAATGTTATTCAAAAGATCCTTTTGACTGAATTTTGTTAGAAACTGTATCTAAATATGGACATTTCAACAGCATCTTCTGAGGAAGCTGCCAAAAATAACAAGAGTCGGATTTTTACAAATATACAAAAATGAGAACTACATTAAAAAGCCCTAAATTATTCTAAGATCTTAGTTATTTTTAATTCTCTTGAATCATGGCAAACTGCCTTTAGTTCCCTTTGTGTTATTCAATAGGTTTGATGAAGTTACTGTTATTAAAAAGAGTGAAAATAAAATAGAAAATGATATGTGTTCTAAAACTTCTGACGATAGTAGATCTGCCATGCTAGTCAAGCATTAACTAGCTAGACTTTTGTTGGTTAACTAGCTTTACTACAGACATCCTGTTGTTTGACATTGATTTCTTAAAGATGTAGTATTTATGCCTGATGATTCCAATGAGGTATCACTCTTTCTGCTGGCTCTTTAGCCATCTTACTGTATATGCAAATACATTGATTCGTTTCAGAAAACTCTTTGTGAACCACGTGGAGCAGTTATATGACCAATGGGCGCACTTTTTGCATCAAAGTGGTCTATTAGTTGTGTGTTGATGTTGCTTTTTTGTACTTAAGGTAAAGTCCTTGGCAGACTCCATAGATGATGCCCTAACCTGCCGACCACGGCGAGAAGATTCCCAGGAAGGCATAGGGGACGGAAGTGCTGTCGTGGACGACTTTGGGGAGTGCATCTGGAGCAGTAACAGCCACGCGTCCCTCCGCAGAGGCCTCGGGGACAGAGATCGAGGAGGTACAGGGGGTCATAGCATGCATGAAGATAGCACAGCAACCTCCTACAGTGATGTCACGCTCTACATGGATGACGGTCTACCCTCCTCACCACTGTCTCTCGACCGGGCACCCAGCAGCACAGACACCGAATTCTGGGGAGGAGTCGGATGCGGAGTGGGTGGGAGGGACGATAGCCGTGACACTGAAGGAGGAGGAAGCAGCAACAGCCGCCGAAGCACACCTTGCACAGAATGTCGCGACTACCGTTTAAGAGGAGGCCATTTACCTCTACTCACGATTGAACCACCTAGCGACAGCTCAGTGGACATGAGCGACCGCTCAGACCGAGGTTCCCTTAGCAGACAGTTAGTGTATGAACAAGACTCAGGGGGAGGGTCACCTCAAGGGACACTAAAACACAATCCCAATGCACGTTCAGCGTCCTCGACAGCAGCGCAAGGCCAAGCGCGTCCTGCTAGCCGATCGATACCGTCGCACATCCCGCACCACATGGCTCATCACCACCACCATCATCACCACCATCATCATCAGTACCCGGACACTCCCTCGTCCTCCTCATCCCCTCAACAGCCCCCAGCCACACCACTCTCGTCCTCCTCTTCGGCACCACTGCCCCCGGGCGGCTTGGAGCAGCAGTGCTGCTCAGACGGGGATAATGACTCGCTGAACTCAACCACAAACTCTAACGAAACTATAAATTGCAGCTCAGGCTCTTCATCAAGGGACAGTTTAAGAGAGCCTCTGCCACCCCTAGGAAAGCAAACCTACCAGAGAGAAAGCCGACATAGCTGGGATTCTCCCGCCTTTAACAACGACGTGGTTCAGAGAAGGCAATATCGCATAGGACTTAATCTCTTTAACAAGTAAGACAAAGCTTTAATTGAAAAACATTCAAACCATTTCTTTAAATTTTTCAAATTTCTACTATTGCAAACTTTTAATTGGTATTGTTTTGCTGGACTGTAGGAAACCAGAGAAGGGTATCCAATATCTCATTGAGAAGGGCTTTGTGTCAGACACACCGGTGGGCATCGCTCGCTTTATCTTGGAGAGAAAAGGCCTGAGTCGACAGATGATTGGAGAGTTTCTTGGCAACAGACAGAAGCAGTTCAACAAAGATGTGTTGGAGTGAGTCCACACAATAAAGCCTCTTTAGAGTGCTAGGATTACTTTGCCGAAACTGTTGAGAAATAACAAGAGGTTACACTGACAAATAAACGTTTAAGTGCATGTACAGTAATAAAACAATATAATATACAATAAAGTATTTAAATAAACTTAGATAAGCCTATGAAAAAATATATTTGAAAAAAAATATTTATAAAGTGTTTAATCTCCTGTTATCATGTCTTCACCTTCTTGTCATTTCAAACCTTTTTGACTTTATTTATATTGCAAACACAAAAGAAGATATTCTGGTATAAAAGGTAATTGACTGGTACCAATTGACTGGAATTGACACAAAACCAGTGCAAGGCTTTGGGTACCAGTGGTTCTTTGTTATACTGGTTGGAAATAAAAGGTTGTGTTAGTGATGACATAATTGTCATTTTAAGGTGAATTTGCACTTTAAGATACAAACATTTGAGTGGAAGCAAGTTTTGAAATGGGAATTTTTTTACCTCTTACAGTTGCGTTGTGGATGAAATGGACTTTTCTGGAATGGATCTTGATGATGCTCTTAGAAAGTTTCAGGCACAGATAAAAGTTCAAGGAGAGGCCCAAAAAGTTGAAAGACTTATTGAGGCGTTCAGGTATGTGAGGAGGAATGTGCCTGATGTGAAAAACACTTGTATATCAGCTATTTTGCGTATTTGAGTTATTTTGTATAGTTGATCTTATATTATTTTAGAAGAGCCTTTAATCTACTGTGTGTTCCCTTTAGTCTATGCTTTGAAACATATATATAACGCAAACAGCTGAAAAGCATATAATGAAAAACAATGAGCAAAACATATATGCACATAAATTAAGAACACAAAAAAAATACGTGTATTACTGACATGCATTATAAATAATAAAACTACGAAATAGTAAGAAAGCAGTAGTTATACTATTGTGAAACAATAGTAACAGAACAGTTGTTGTGTTCACCCAGTGAGAAAGGACAGAATGTCATAGTTCAAATGCGTGTTTATACATTCTTGTGTTTTTCAATCTTATAGTCAAAGGTACTGTGTTTGTAATCCGGCACTGGTGAGACAGTTTCAGAACCCAGACACCATCTTCATCCTGGCCTTTGCCATAATCCTCCTCAACACAGACATGTACAGCCCCAACATAAAAGCGGAGAGGAAGATGAAACTGGATGACTTCATCAAGAACTTGCGAGGTGACATCCAAAACCTAACTCCATCACACATAATATCACACATAATTTAAAGATGTTGTGTATCTGAAGCTTGTTCATGCAGTCCTATCAAACATTATGCCAGTGTTCAGTCATGTGACTCTGTCTGTCTCTCAGGGGTGGACAATGGTCAGGATATCCCACGTGATCTACTTGTTGGAATCTACCAGCGCATTCAAAAGTGGGAACTGAGGACTAATGATGATCATGTTTCTCAGGTCCAGGCCGTTGAGAGAGTCATAGTGGGAAAGAAACCTGTGAGTACGGTTTTTAAAATCATGAATCGTAATGTTTGTAATGTTAAAGACCCCCTGTAGTAAAACAGTATGTTTCTAATGTTGTTTATATATTTATGTGGTGATTTATATCATTTTGATGGGCAAATATCAGTTTTAAGGGATGGAATTATAAACCACTGGGTAACTTGATATTCGCTCTTTGTAGGTTCTGTCTCTGCCACATCGCCGGCTGGTTTGCTGCTGTCAGCTCTATGAAGTCCCAGACCCGAACCGTCCTCAAAGATCTGGAGTCCACCAGAGAGAGGTCTTCCTCTTCAACGATCTGCTTGTGGTAATAATGTCAATGATTTATTAAATTATTTAAAATTTATGTTCACAATATTTGAAGGCCTTTTCAAAACCGAGATAAGTCTCAAATTTAAAAAATATGAGTATGTCATAATATTTGGTTGTATAGTGAAGCTATTCTCTTCTCTGTCAATGTTCAATTCCAAAATCATTATATTTTCTTGTTTAAAATGAACTGCTTTTTTTCCAAAACTAGAAGTACCATACCTGTTTCGACCTAAGTGCAATATATGTCATCTCGACCAGTCATAATTTCTTTAAAGCAATCGTCCATGACAATCCTTTGAACTCTTTGTTTGTGTTCGTCAAAATGAGTGCTTTTTACTCTCATAATACATTTGATGGGCTGGATGAGCCAGTGAGATGTACAGCTGGGAGCTTATTTGATTTGTATTAATTGACATCGCTGATGTCATTTACTTCATGGTATTTTGTATTAGTTTTTTGTAAGACGTTAACCAACAATTTCAAAACTAAAAAATGGAATGATTTTAAACGTTTTGGAAAAATATTCTCCATTTGTTCTGTGATTAATTATTTTCCTTGTTATTATGTTGTAAGGTTACAAAGATTTTCCAAAAGAAGAAAACCTCAGTGACATACAGTTTCAGACAGTCGTTTCCATTAGTGGAGATGCAGGTTCACATGTTCCAGAACTCCTGTAAGATTTTATAGATTTTATTAGATTGATGTCTTATGTTCAGTCCTATGTTATATTTTCATGTTTATTCACAATATATCCTACATTTTTTGTTTCTCTAGACTACCCTCATGGCATCAGGCTAACGTCGGCGATCCCAGGGGGTGAGCGTAAGGTTTTGATTGTGTTCTCGGCCCCCAGTCAACAGGACCGCACACGCTTTGTTAGTGATCTGAGAGAGAGCATTGCAGAGGTGCAGGAGATGGAGAAATACAGAGTAGAGTGTGAGTACAGCGCCACCTGTTGCTCTCATTTATAAACCACACATCTTTTCTTTTTCATAATTTCAACATTGACTTAAAGGGACACTTTACTATAAAATGGAAATTCTGAAATTATTTACTCACCCCCTCGACATTTGAAACCTGGATGGATTACTTTATATCACAAAGAAGAAATATCGAAAAATGTTGCTACCCATTGAGTTACACTGGTTTTGTCTTCATACAAAAGAAGTTAAGGGGACCAATGGTTTATCACAATATCTCTTTTGTGTTCTAAGAAAGAAAGAAAGTCATAATGGTTTTGAAATGACAAGAGGGTGAGTAAATAATAACTGTGATGGTATGATGAAATCTCACTTTGTGCCCAGTTTTGGTTCTTCTCTGTAGACTTTTCCTCTAATGTTGCGCTCTCCATTGATTCTTTTTCCACCTGCAGCTGAACTTGAGAAACAGAAGGGTGTAATGCGGCCCAGTCTACTCACTAACAACATTATGGGTGGAGGAGTGGGCGGAGTCAAGAATGAAGTGGTGAATGGCACAATTGGTAGACCCAGTCTGGATGACAACTATTCACCAGGAGAGGGTCTCAAACGTACCGCTCTCAGCTCCTCACTGAGGGACCTGTCTGAATCAGGTAAAACATATATAAAACATTTAATCTATATAGAGAGACAAACATTTACACAGACAACTTAACTTGCTGACTTTATGAAACTTAGTTAAAACAAAAGCATAAATAATAGCTACTGGTAAACTATTACTGTTAATCTGATCCATGGTAGAGAGAAATGTCTTTCTATTTCAAGACAAACCCACTCACACACCCACTCACTTATTCACCCTCTGCGCTCTGATTGACATTTCCTAACTGGGTAACAGGGAAACGTGGCCGCAGAAACAGCGTTGGTTCCCTTGACAGTACAATGGAAGTAAGTCTGAGTGAAGCAGAGGTCTGTATCTTTAGCTTTAGTCCCCAATCCCGAACCACCCGCATGTCTGCCTGGTACATCCACGACACGGAGCCATCCTGCATGCGTCCTAAACCATAGACACAGAGCCATCTATGAACATCCATGTGTGATCAGTGGAATGTGAATGTACACATGAACTGAAATGTTGAAACAAGATGTGTTGTTATTTAGGACGTTTTGGAATACCTTACATGTTTATTCTGGGTTCATCTAAATCTGAACACAACCCTGTGACCCAGAAAAAATTCAGCATGACTTCTGTGGAACATACAAAACCCCACGTGAATTTTAGTGCACTAGTGTCATTATTTTAGTATTGTGGTATTTTTTATCATTTTGAATGTGGTTTGTTTGTGTGAGATGCATTGCATGGAAGTTATTGTGTGATATCAGTTCTCTGAACTCTGAAACACAGTCCCACTTTATATTAGTTGTCTCTCATTGATGTAAGCATGAGACTAAAATTGGTCTTATAAATAATTGCATAAAAAATCCATGTAATTAACATGAAAGTAAAACAGGGTCATTTCACTTTACTTTTCACAAAAAAAAATGGAAGCATGCAATACATCATAAACACAACACGACTAATAATTTGAAGTTACCAACTACAGTACATTATTATTATTATTATTTTTATATTATATTTTATTGTCATTATTGTTTAATGGACAAATAATGTAAAGTTGGGCTCATGTATTTCTTAAATGATCTACAGTTGTGAACATGTAAATAAACATGCTGAAATAATGTGGTTTCATTACCCTAATCAACTCACCCCGTTTTCCCTTCCCATCCAACAAAACCACTGTTCTCTCTGTATCCTTTTCCATATTTCCTCCTCTTTCTCTTCCTCCAATTTCCCTCATCTTCCTGCTCTGGCCCTGCTCCCCGTTCCCTCTTCTGTCTTGCACGCTTCTCCTCTCTTTCCTCCTTTCCCCCCACTCTCTTTGTCTTAGGGTTCCATCATTAGCAGTCCCCGGCCTCACCAGCGTTACCCAGTAGCCACTGTTCTTCAGGGATGTTATGGAGCAGAAGACTACCGGCCTCACCGCCCCATCCTGAGCCCCGGAGTGGGGGTGGGGGGTGGGCCGGGGCAGCAACACACACCTACGGTGACTGGCGCTGGGCCAGTCTCCAACAGCAGCGAGAGAGGAGCGACTGGAACGGGCACTGGGAGCAACAACAACAACACAGGTTCCTTCCTGGGCTCCCTGTTTGGGGGCAAACGTGCCAAAGCCCCGGGTCCTATCATCCCCCCGGGGCCACCTTACCCCGCCCCTGTGGCCCCGCCGACTACAGGAGGGCCACCACCTCTTTCCCCGTCCTCCCTGTGCCCGGGAGAGGGAGGGGGACCCTCCAAGATCCAAGCCTTGCACGCCCAGTACTGCCACACTACCAGCAACAGTGTCAGTGGGCAGCCTCCACCCCCGTACTACCACCAACATCGCTATCACGCGCAGACCGTGCCGTCATCCGGTCAGGTGCACCATACGCTTCAGCGTGTTACCTTGCCTCGTCGACCGCTCCCCAACCCCTCCGCGCCCTCCCAGTACCAGCCGATCTCCCAGCATACTTTGCAGGGTCGCTACGGGACCATGGGCAACATGGGCGCCTGCCACCCTCCCCCCCTTTCTCCTCACTCCCCACTATCCCCTCACCCGCAGTTTGCGTTGTTTCACACGCAGCCCACACCCTCGGCCAGAGGGGGCGGCGTCAACAAGCTCCCCCTCACCCTGTCACACTCGCACCCACACACACACTCCCACACCCACCCTGTACACGTGCACACGGCCACACCCCACCCAGCCTCCCACCCCGTGCACCAACCTCACTTCGTCTTCGCCAGCCCGCCTCCTCCGCCTTTCCCTGCTCCCACTCAGCCGCCTCCAGTCTCCGTGTCCGCCACTGTCCACCACGGGCAGCCGGCCGCCCCGTATCTGCCCCAGTACCCTCCGCTTTCCTCCATCCCCCCTCCCCCCCCCCACTCCCCTTTACCCCCCCCTTCCTCCCCCCTTACCCCTCTTACGCCTCTCTCCCCTCTCCCCCCCCAGCACCAAGGCCCCCCTTCGCAAGCCGCGGGTCAGCAAGGGCCATCGTTGGCCCAGACTGGAGCCGGACCTGGGGGGACAGGTACGGTCGAACGCGCCAAATCCAAATCTACCAACCGGATCAGCACGGTAGTGTGAGCCGGGGAAAGTCGCGAGGCTGGGGGTCGCTGAGGGGACCTTTGGTGGTTGGAGGAGGGACCGCTGCGAGGGTGGAGGAGGCAGGCGGCAGGGCAAAAGCAGATAACAACACCGGTGGCAAAAAGAAACGCAGCCTGCTGAGACTCTGTTACTTTCACCTGCGCTTTCCACAAGTGTAGACGCTGTGCAGTGCATGTACGGATGGCACATAGGGCTCTCAGGTAGATTAATGTGTGGGGTAACACGTACAACGATACAGAAGAAACACTTAGGACACTTTAGTTATAATATTGTGGATGTAATTGTTTTGGTGATTGCGCCAAACTTAATATTCCTTACATGAAATAGCCTATAATACTAAAGCATGCAGAATATGTGGACACAAGCACAAACATACTCTAATGTGAATTAGAATTGTTTTATTGCAAAGAGCCATAAAGTTAGAGATAACGGTTCACATTCAGAATTTTAGATATATACAACAGAAAACCATGCTTGAGCTTGGAACCAGTCCAGAACACGAATGAGCACATCAATGACTCTGTACTCGATATATATATTGTGCTGACATGAACATCAAAGCACAATTATTCAATGATTTATTACATTCCAGTATAAGTGATATGTGTTAAGCATTGGGATGCAATAATCTTTCACTCTGTTCATGTCCAGCTTCTATTTCTTGAAAATTCTCCATTGCTTTGCTTTCTTGTACACATCTATATGTTTGAGTGTTTCAAGGGATGAACTTGCAAAGCAAATTTTTCACACGGTAAGATGGTTTAAAATCTTGTAGTAAGGCAGTTTTGACTTCTTGCACCCTTAAAATCTGAGAACTTTAGAAAACAAAATGTAATGAACTGTATTTGACTCTTTATAATTTGGAATGAATGCCCTTCTGAATTATTAACCTTTATACATAAGACAATATGAAGTACAACATAAAAAAGTAGTGAAATATTGAATTCTTTCTGTAGACTTGTGTTTTATAATGACAGTTATCTTGCATCTTGCATTAAAGTAAACTCTAGGTTTTAAACATTTTTAGAACTAAGACAGAAAAGAGACTAGTATTGACAGTAAGACTTATACCTATAATAAACATTGATTAATATTGAATTTGCTTAATGAAATCTGAGGGGCTTGACTAAACAAAAGCCAGTTGGTGACCTTCATTGCCATGAGCATCTTATATATTTATTTATGTATTTATTTTAGGCATCTTATTTAAAGGGTTTATTGTCTATTTGTCAAGACCCAGAATGTCATAACAAAAGGCATTCCATGCACTTTGTTAACGATTATATAAACATTTTCAAATAATATAAAATTAATATATCTTTGTGAAATGATAAACATTAAGATTTCCCCATTTTAACATATGAGGGCTAGTGACATACATATGAAGGAAACATTCCATTTTTTTGTTTTAAGCAATTGCTATTTCTCAACATATTTGACACGCCTGTAATATGCCGTGTAAATGATTTTAACTGGATCCTTAATACTGCCAGTTACACTTTACACTGTTTTATGATATTTTATGATGTTGTATGAATGTTTGCTATACATTTAAATTTTAATGAATATATAATGTTATGTTATGATATTACAGATGTTTTAAATTAAAAAACAGAATACTTGTAAGTAGAATTGATTTCTCTTGCTTGACATTCAATGGTGGAGTGTCAAGGATGTGTTTTGTTGTTATTGGAGATTGCTTTATGGACAAACGCACTTGTTTTCACAAGTGTCCTTGAATGTTGGATTCTTTGTATGGGTATTAATAATCTTTTTTATTTAACAGATGTATGTTGCAGCCAAAATGTTTTTGATTTAGCTGTTTTGTGTGCAGCACCCCTATATTGATGTGTTAAACAGAATGTCACTTTTTTTTCATAAACCTTTCTCTCTTTTCCTCATTCTGAATAGAAAAGATGTGGAGAAAGATATAGGAATTAATATTTAAATGTTAATACTTGTTTCAGTTTATTTGAATGATAAATTAAGTTTCTTTAGCCTGTAAGTAATAGTTAACCCAAAAGTAAAAGTTCTGTCATCATTTATTCACCCTCTTGTCATTTAAGTGCTACAGGACGTTCTTTCTTCTGCAGAAAACAGAAGAAATATATTAAAACATTGGTATTAGAAAACCATCGGTCTCCTTTGACTTGCACTGAATGTGTCATTGGGGACCAATAGTTTTTGCAAAATATTTCCTGCTGTTATTTGAATCCAGTGTCAAGAAGGTCTAGTAAATGATGACAGAATTGTCATTTCGGGTAAACTGTCACTTTAAGTTTGGCCTTAGTGTATGTGCTTGAAGTTTATTTTTGTGTGGATGCCTAATGTGATCTCAAATGCTGTGATATATTTTTGGACTGAGCTTTATGCAGATGCTCAGTAGTGTTTCTTGTAATGCTAATGTATTGAATGTGAGATGATTTTGCCCTCTCCTGAAACTACTGACAAATCTTCTCATTACTCACATCCAGATGTTGCGGTGCCAACCAAAAAAGGCCTTGCATTAAAAGATAAGGCTTTAAAATGATCTGTGTAAAAAGAAAAATATCAGTATATGAAGAGAAAGAATAAAAAGATGATAAACCATTGCCTTATACATTGCTTTGATTTCATTTCATATATGATTTAAATAATTTACCTTCCATCTTGATTCTGTGAATTTTAGTGCATGAGTATGTCTGTATTTACTGAGCTCTGTAGAAGCAAACTGTACATAGTATGATTTAATATTGACAGTGAAATGGAAAAAACTGTATTAAAATGGTGTGTATGTGAGTGCGCGGGAATGTGTGTTTTGAGAGATTGCATCAAGTGTAGATTATTGTTGCATATCTTATTTTATCCAAGGAAGAAGAGAGTGAATTTATCTGCAAACTTGTACAAGTGTGTGTCACAGATGCTCGAATTGTAATTTCAAAAAAGAAATATGAAGGCATTTTATTTGTGTACAGAAAATATATTAAATCATACAAATTCTGAGAAATGTAAATCTTTATTTCCCAATATGATTAATAAAATATATAAAGTGTCCTCTCAATAGAAATGAACATGTTGGTGTTGTGTGTTTTTTTAAATAAGCTGATTATGTCTTAACTCTAGACTTCATAAGTTTTGCAACACATGAGTGCAATGTTTGTATTATTTTCAAACAGCTTGATCTAAAGGTGTATGCCCACATGTCTGTATAATACAATTTGCCAATATGCAGGAAAAAACTTACATTTTATTTAACTATAATTTGAAATAATTAATTTTATTTGAAATGACAGTGCAGAATAGATTAGAATAGGCATTTAAAATGCTTCATCTCAAGGTATTACCTTAAAAAACACCTTGACAAGAAAACATTTCTGCAAATTCTATTGAAAATTAACATTTAATATGATCAAATAAAAAATAATTAAAAATAATTTTTGACGATTTTCCCTTAATAACACAATTAATTAATGATATATTATAAATCAAAAATGTAAAAAAAATATGTTTTAATGAATATTTTTATATTTTACCACTAGTCGACGCCACCCAATTAATGTTCCCACTCCGCGCTGACCTCTGCGCAAATTACATACTGGAACTACTTCCTCAAGAATGAGCTGAAATATCCCTCCGCGTCACGTCTGCTCGTCTACCTGCATCACTTCTTCAACTCCACACAATTCGACACAACACCTCTCACAATTCTATTTCAACACCTGCTCACAAACACGACGCTCGTGTGAATCTCCATCTGTCGCTGGTTGATCCCCTCCTCCCTTAAAACCATCGAGCAGCGGGACTAGTTTACCCGTTACGTGAGCGCGGAAGGATGAGACCGTTCTCTCATCCACTCAAGTGCGTGTTTTCCCAACCGACATCAATGGATCTTGTGAGGGTTGTGCTTAGGTCGTGATGAAACCAAGATGGCGTGTAGTTCAGTCAGGATGAACGGGGGATAAATGACGACAATAAACGAATTGTTAGAACCGTTTGTTGTGTAGAAACGGAAGTTTGGGACTCGTGTGTAAAGAAGATTGCCATTATTATTCTAATAACCGACAGTTTGTGTGTTTGTGTGTGTGTTTGTGTATATGTGTATGTGTGTGTGTGTGAGTGCACGCGCTGGGATGGGCTGATCGAGGAGGCCGCAGAGTCACTGCCACCCAAAATCTGACCCTCTGACGAACAATAGACCCTGAACGTCTTACAAGAAAACACAAACATCTCCAAGGAAACACCGAAGAAAGTCTTGAAGAACTCTTACACGTACAGAAATGTAAGACAGTCACACACACACACACATATGTGTGTTGTTTAAAATAACACACAATTTGGGTTTAACTTGGTTCTTTTGTAACCTGTGTTGTGTGTTTTGTTGTTTATGTTGTTGTTTTGTTTGTTTGCTGACGTCATTTGTTTGTTAGATGCGCCCTGGCTTGATTGACACACGGATGGTGGCTTTTGTTTTGATCATTAGCTGCACTGCTAATCATGTTTTTCCAGGAGAAGTCCTTCTTTAAGACGTCTTCTGAGCACATCTTCAGCACAAATCCGTCTTCAAGGAGTCGTTGGACAACATTATGGTGGATTTGTGTCTAGTTATGCGAAAGTTTAAAGTGTTTTGGCCTCTCATGTGAACTGAGGCCGGTTAGCATGCTAAAGCTACAGGAAATATAGGATTGGGGTTGGAGATGTTGTTGTTGTTGTTGTTAAAAATACAATACAGGTTTGACATTGTTGTCACATCATAGATACAGAAACAGATTGTCAACCTTATAATTGATAAGAATACAGAGAGAGGGAATGGAAGAAAGAAAATAAGAAGTAAAAACAAAGCTCAAATCATTAAATAATTAGTACATTTTAATACAAATCCAATGGTTCTTCTGCTTTCTTATTCTGTGACAACCAAATCGTATTTAAATAAATTCCAAATTCTTTCTAAAAAACAACGTGGTTTGTTGGTACTAAACTTACATTTGTAAATAATGTACCCAAAAAATAAATTGTTTATAACGAAAGCAAGCCATCCTTTAGTGGAGTCATAATGTCCTAAAATGAATGCTTTATAGATATAAATGACGCGAGGTTTTGACTTCTTGTTACGATCGTTCATACTGTCATTTTGTTACATTTACCTTTATGCATTTGGCGGACGCCTTTATCTTGCTTAAGAACGCTTCAGTTATTGTCTGCTGGGATTCGAACCCGCCACCTTCCAGGTCTGGTGGTTACAGAGTTGGAGTTGTTGGCAGAAGGTTGTGGGTTCGAATCCCAGGCTGGTAATTGATTTAAACTCATCTGGTTTTGTGTGTCGTCTTTACATGATCACGCACATTATGATTGACACTTGTTGCCTTGTTTTTATTGAGTATTAACACAATCTTTTGTCATCTTAGTTTAAACATTTGTTGAAGTATATTGGTGTTTGTTTATTTAGCAGATGGTCGATGTAGATGTGTAGTTTAATACAATAATATATAAATACAATTGTCTTGGGTGACGTGTACGACATGGTAGTTTTTGTTGCCGTTTGGTGTACGTAGTTCATTTTATAATGGGGAATAAAATCTAATGAAACTTGCAATGTTAAACATCTTAGTTGTGTGTTTGTATATCAACGGTTGGTGTTTTTTAACCTAATATTTGTATTTTTATTAGAGCGTGGCCACATTTGGGTGTTTATCTCCCTCCCCTATTTTCTTCGTTGTTTGAGATGGACAGGAAGGCAATGTCAGAGTCTGGGGATTTCTTAGCCTAGAAGGGTCTTAGATTTTGCATTTTATTTACATGCAGTCTTGTAGCAAATGCTTTAGCCAAAGCAGCTTACAAATCAACATCGGAAAAATTTGGCCAAACATGTATCTAGTCACTTTCAAGTTGCAAATGTGAGCTAAGGAAAATAATCTAACTACAAAAATAACAGTGCTATCATAGCGGATAAATTGAGGATATTGTCTGCATATGTTTCCTTTGTATGGATTTTGGAGATGGAAGATGGCTTTGTTGATTAAATCTGCATGTTCATTTTTAGTGTTTTTACATTCTTGATTTTATGACGAGTAGCATGTTGTATGACCACAGAAGTACTTGCCTGGACACAACAAATTACCTTTTGTTTTGAAAACATAATTGTGTTTACATCCCATAAATAAATAGTGCACCTCATTGATTAAAGAAAATAATGGTTTGTGCGGCAATGGATTTCATAATTTTTTACGTTTTGTTTTTTATGTAAGTTAATGTACAATGTAATTGTTTTCAGAGCAATGGATGGAGGGGATGAGTTTGTTCCGCCACCGGAATGTCCAGTGTTCGAACCATCGTGGGAGGAGTTTGCGGATCCGCTGGGATATATCGCCAAAATCCGTCCAATAGCAGAAAAGTCTGGAATATGCAAGATCCGGCCGCCTCATGTACTAATAGAATTTTCTTAAGTGATGTTTTGATGCTTTAAATCTGCGCTTTAGTGTAAACATCTTATTTGTTGAGTGTGCTGATCTGAATGGTCAGATTTTGTTTGTTTTCTTTAAGTTGCCAATTGGTCTTTTTTAGGACTGGCAGCCACCGTTTGCTGTGGAGGTTGACAATTTCCGTTTCACACCACGTATTCAGAGGCTCAATGAGCTGGAGGTCAGATCTTCCTCCTGTTTAACTCTTTTATAAACTCTGTATTATTTTGTAATGCCCGACCCACATGTTCATATGTTCACTAAGTAGTGGATGTGTGTGTTTATTTTTTAGGCGGAGACAAGGGTAAAGCTAAATTATTTGGACAGAATTGCCAAGTTCTGGGAGATCCAAGGTTCATCTTTGAAGATCCCCAACTTAGAACGACGTATTCTAGATCTGTTCAGCTTGTCAAAGGTAAGCAGTTCAACCTTTTAGATGTCTATTTATTTAACTATTAATGGTGTCTAAGTGGAAAAATCTACGTACACCCACATATGTTTACACAAAAAACACATCTAATTTCATATAAGCATTTTATTTATGCAGCTCTGTATGAGTAGTTTTTAAGTTATTTTGTCATGTCTACATCGCTTTTGTTGTTTGTGGTAGATTGTTACAGAGGAGGGGGGCTTTGATGCAGTGAGTAAAGAGAGAAGGTGGGCTCGCGTGGCACAGAAACTCGGTTATCCTCCAGGCAAAAACATTGGCTCTCTCCTGAGGTCACACTATGAGAGGATTGTATATCCATTTGAGGTGTTCCAGTCTGGAGCAAGTTTACCGGTAAAATGTTCACATCACATTACACTTACCTAGTTTTACTCAGTTTGTAAGTTCAAGTTACAATAATAATGTCATAAGTAAATTGCACCAAACTTTCTGGTTTCCAAATTGTCAAAAAGATTTTTTATGTAAAACATTCAACAAGGCATTTTGTACTGAGAGAATTTAAGTGTAACAAAAAGCAGTTCACGTTTTTTGGAAGACAGTGGCAGATGTGAATCGAATGAGTGATTAAAGATTTTATTGTGTGTTTAAAATTCATGCATGTGTTTGTGTTCTTCATTTCCAGTCATGTAAGCCCAGGCTTTATGAAAGTGAGGATATAGATAGAGAATACAAACCCCATTCCATTCCTCTTCGCCAGTCGGTTCAGCCATCCAAAATGAGCACTTACGGACGAAGAGCCAATCGCCTTCAGCCTGAGGTGAGTGACAATTCTGGCTGTGTGTAAGTACTTTAATGTTCTTCATGTTAAGGAATTTCTTCAGTTATAGAAATTATATATAAACGTCATCTCACTTTGTTAAAAAATTAAATCATCCAGCGTTGTATTTCGAAGGATTCTTAAAACTATCATTACTTAAACATAATTCAGAGAAGTCATTTGCATCTAAATTTAATATAAGGTATTTTAAAATCAATATTTTGCTATTACAGTTTCTTTGCTTTATACATATCCACGATTAGAGTACTAAAGTGGTCTTAACTGTTTCATATTTATTTACCACTAGCAGAATGATAACATAATGTTTTACTTTAAGGACCTGATACTCTAACTTTCCAAGCTATAATGGATCCATCCAGATATGTGCTTTTTCTTTTTTTTCTGAGATTTGTGTGAGCGCTTTTGAACAATCACCACTACCTTGCTCTGAAGGCACTTCCCAGCATGCTTTACTTTCTGTGCTATTAAAAAAGCATTGATGTCTGCATCTTATCCCTGTAGCTTTGTGTCTGACTCTCTCCTCATTCGTACATTGTTACAATGTTTTTTGTCTTAATCATTTCCGCATAACTTTACATTTTTCATAACAGCTCTCACCTCAAGTCATTCCATTGTTGTGGCACTTTCCCACTCCCAAGTTTTATTTTGCGGGTGTTTGGTGATTTATTTTGCCTGCCCATTAGCTTGGTCAATGGATTCATAGCATAAGCAATGATACATTTAACTAATGTGTCTGTAAACTTACTTAAGAGCGAATAACACGTTCTCTTAAGTATGTTTCAACCACTATAATTATAATATAATATAATAATATAATCTTGAAGTTTTATTTTAGTGCAAGAACCTTTTGTGTGTTCCAACAATTGAACAATAACATTTTGCAGCCCTATATGTATACATACAAATGGTTCATCGACCCCTTCCAAAGTAAAGTTTGATGGATATTTCCTTCAAATGTCTTCCAAACCCATATGACGTTTTTGTGTGAAGGATGATGTGAATGCTACTTTTTGCTTTACAGTAAAATTAAAAAGTGCAATTAATGTTTCCACAATAGAGAGAAAGTCAAACGGGTATGGGACAGCATTCTTCCTTTAAAATTCTCTTTACCTTACAAAGGTGGCACAGACTTTGTTCTGTCATACAGTGTTGTGGATTTTATTTCCCCCTCTGTGTCTCTTTGGAATCCATTTTGTTATGGTTGTTGTCTCCCCATGCAGGGTCCAGAGGATCCAACTCTCCATCCTCTTACAACTGGCTCTCAACACATCTCCTCGGTACTGCCTCGATCTTGCTCTCTCTCTCAACCTCCCTGCTTTCTTTCCCCCTCTATACATTTTGCTTTTCGTTCTCTTGCTTTTGCTAACGGTGTTATCTCTCAAACCCAGTTCTCGCTTATCTGGACACTAAATCTTTCTTAGGAAAGTCAAACTTGTTTCTCATGTCTTTCTCTGCATCCATGCCATGTTTCTCAATCATCTAACACACTTCACATGTCTTGCCACATGTTTAGCAATGCTGGTCTGCTTGCATTTCTTCTTTGGTGGTGGATGTGGTTGCCACTCTTCAGGCTGCTTTTTCCTTACTTATATATGATGTTCTGTGTTGTGATCTTTTTTTGCTTCTGCTGTTTTCTTGACGGCTTGTTCATACTGTTCAACCTGTGTTCATGTCGTCACATTTGAAAGATTTTTTTCTTAATATACAGGTATTTAAAATGGAACGTAGGGAATCATGCTTCCATTGTTTGTTGGATGTGTATTATAGACGTTTCTTTGGCCATGATGCTTACAGACTGAATTATTTTTTTCTGCACAATTATAGAAGTTCAGGTTGTGCGAAATATCCAACTTGTCATGATTTTGGTTGGGATTAAATTGTGTAATATTTTTAAAATTTTTATAATTTCAGTTTTTTCATCTGTTCAGTATGTATGTTTTAGGCACATCTGTAATTTTAATCGTACCACTTTCTCTTTTGTCATTTCAAACCTTGATCACTTTCTTCTGCAGAACGCACAAAAGATATTTTGGAGAAAAATGCTAACTGAACATCAGTGGCACCCTTTCGCTTCTATAGTATTACCATAAAACCAATGCAAGTGAATACTTGACAGTTACCAACATTCTTCAATATATATTTTTTGGGTTCAGTGCAAGAAAGAAAGTCATAGTGTGAGTAAATGTCACATTATGGTGAACTATGGTTTTATTGGATGAAATATATTATACCAAATAATATCTTAAAACACAGGCCATCATATAACTATTCTCTTTTGATAATAGTTTCTAAGACAGTGAGGATTACACAAAATCTGAACACAACAAACTCATAGAAACAAGTGCAACACGCTGTAGTGATTCTGTGTGCTGAATCCCTAAAGCAATAAAATAAGATAAGCTATTGTTTATTAAATTGGCTGGAAGTATCAAACATATTTTTATTAAATCCAAGTTCAAGGCAAAAAATAAGCAAAAATATTATAAAAATCTCTCATTAAAATACACAGGTTTCTGCTAAATAGGTTAAAAATCTGAGCCAACATTACATAGTGTATTCCCTCAGTAGGACGTTTGTTGTGTTTACTTAACTGTCATAGGTTTTTGAAACTGACATTGATAGTTTATGACTAGATGTAGGTTAATATTATTGTGTATAATATTGACGGTTGAAGTGTATATTTATATACTCTAAATATTTAAAATACATAGCTGTATTTAATGTCATAAATAGTTTTGTCTCTATGTTGCAGTACACCATTTCAGGGCAGACAATATACACACCTTGTTATTCAGAGACAGTGAATTCTGTCACTTGATTAACCTTATGCATGTGTGCTCCTGCTTAACAGTATTCCATGATGCTGTAAGCATTTAGCTTTTTGGTAACTGGTTTGCAGTTTTTGCATTGAGAAAATATTTGACAAGACATAAAAGGCAGAGGTTTATTATGAGTCACATCACGTTCAGTGTTAAACACTTGGAAGAGGAAGACTCTTTGAAGCAAGTGTGTGTTTTTCCGAAATATCGTCACCTCTGCTTTCATAGTTCACTAACCAACTTTTACTTCCCCCCCATTAGCCGGAGCCTACAGAAGAGGACATAGAGAAGAACCCAGAGCTTAAGAAACTTCAGATTTACGGGGCAGGACCCAAAATGATGGGGCTCGGTCTTGTACCTCGAGACAAAGCGAGAAAGAAAGGTTTGAGCTTGTTTTTTAGATATAGATACTATTAAGACTTCAAAAGTGGCCGTAAACTAGATAGACAATAAGTTTTTGATAATTTTCATGAATGTGACAGTTGTTCTGTATCTTATGTGTTTCCTTTGCAGATAGTGAACCGACGCAGATAGTACCGCAGACAGTGATAGTGCGGGAGAGCTCAGCCTCTCCATCTGTTAAGGAGGAATCTGGAGACACACCAGTAACCAAACTAGATCCAGACATTCCCCTGCCGCCCCCAAATCTCGTCATCAAGGAGGATGTTGAGGATGACAAAAGTCGCATTAACGTTTTCAATGACTCCGGTGATGAACCATGCACTAAGATGACTATGAGACTTAGGCGCAACCTCAGTAATCCACAATTTGTAAGTTTGAGTGGGCTCGATGTTTATTTTACATGATATTCAAGACGTGGATTAAAGACGTGTTCACTTAAATTTGGCCTAACGTCACACACCAGCATGTCTTGAATGTCAAATAGCCACACTGTGATTTATCCTAAAAATCAATTAAATATTAATGGACGTTTTGTAAGCTTGGAGACTGTAGTGTACAATTCACATTTTTAAATGTTTCCCCTTAATAAATTATGATTGAATAAACGTATCTTGAACAAGTCCTCTTAAACGGTTTTAATAATGTCCCACATTGTGGATATTTGTGTAGGCTTCAAAAACGATTTTCCTTACGCCACAATTTAACTTACAAGAGTATAAATATGGAAAAGTCTTAAAGTTAGTATTATGATCCATTTAAAGGAGGAGTATTTGTCATCTGTACGTCATCGTGTCGTTCAAAACCTGTATTTAACAATATTTTTTGTTTAGTGCAAAAGAAGTTATTTAAAAATTGGATGGACACAGAACCAGTATTGTTTGATTTTCAACATTCTTTAGAATATATTATGTTTTGTGCAAAAGAAATGCTTGTAAACAGGTTTGTGATGACATGAGCCTTAGGTAATTATAAAGTAATTTACATTTTTGGGTCAGTAAGTAATGGGATAGTGTAACCAAACATGAAAATTGTCTTTAATTGTCACTTTATATTTATATCTCAAGTTCAAAACTAAGCAAACTAAATGCTTTTTTAAAGCAACGTGCTTTCTATTTCATTTAGATTTTTAACCTTTATAATGTTTTGCTGTTTTTTGTGTCTTCTAAGACTCAGGAATGTTTCGCGACCAAATTGTGTATTCCTACATATTCTAACTGAGTTCTCTATCAGGTGGATTCATTTGTATGTCGGATGTGTGGACGCGGTGACGAGGATGAGAAGTTACTGCTCTGTGATGGCTGTGATGATAACTACCACACGTTCTGTCTTATACCTCCACTCACCGATCCACCCAAAGGCAACTGGCGCTGTCCTAAATGTATAGCAGAGGTGAGAGAGAGAAACAGGAAAAAAACAGAAAAGACTGCTGTAATATGGGGAAATGTGTAAACTGTGTGTAATGCATTAACACTGAAATGCTTTGAAATGTGGGTTGGTTTGTAGTTCAGAGGTTAACCATTAACACTCATTCCCTGTTTAGGAGTGTAAAAAGCCTTCGGAGGCATTCGGTTTTGAGCAGGCTACTCGGGAGTACACGTTACAGAGCTTCGGCGAGATGGCCGACAATTTTAAAGCTGACTACTTCAACATGCCTGTCCATGTAAGTGTCTGTCCTGTTACCCCACAGAAATACAGTCAAGCTCATTGGTTCATTAGTAATACATCAGTCCAGGTGTATGATGCCCTGCTCACGTTTGTTGTAGATGGTTCCCACAGAGCTGGTGGAGAAGGAATTCTGGAGGTTGGTTAGCAGTATTGAGGAAGATGTTACCGTCGAATATGGCGCGGACATTCACTCGAAAGAATTTGGTAGCGGTTTCCCTGTCAACAACGGGAAAAAACATTTATCTGTGGATGAAGAGGTATGGTATTATTTTATTTTCAGTTTTGATCTGTTTGGACAGTCTTAACATCTGTGTTTGTGTTGTAGGAGTATGCCCGCAGCGGTTGGAATTTGAATGTTATGCCAGTGTTGGAGCAGTCAGTATTGTGCCACATCAATGCAGATATTTCGGGCATGAAAGTGCCATGGCTGTATGTGGGCATGGTTTTCTCTGCTTTCTGCTGGCACATTGAGGACCATTGGAGTTACTCCATTAACTATTTACACTGGTAATACACAGATGGGTGTGATGTTGAAATGTTCTAGTTTGCAAACTAGGGATAGTTCACAAGAAAATGTAAATTTAATCGTGTGATTCAAATGCTGTTTATCGCTGATTCTATAATTGGAGATATATTTTGCATTTCTCAAATTCAGGCACCACCCTCTCTCATATACACAAAACCAGAACTCACTTCTCCATGTCTCTCACTAACACATCTGTCAACTCTGTTACATGTTGACCATGATAACAGTGTTGACAGTAGTAAAACTGACCATTTTAAACTTTTCATCCAGATACTCCTCATGCTAACATATATGCTATGATCACATGGTGTTGGTCAAATCATGGTTAAGAGTAATCTACTGTGGGATAAATCACAAATTCTCTTTTCCCTATGAAATGAGGATACGGTTTTGATGCGAGATGATATGAGAAAAATTAATTTCAGACATCAAATCTATGTTGTACAAAGAAACTTTGATTGTAAATGTAAAGAAAAAGTAAATCTTTCCTCTGTTTGTCTCCCAAAGGCTCTAAAACGGGTAGTTTTCTTGGTTTAGTATAACCCTTTTAGATATGAACTCTTTAGACTAGAATCACAAGGATTGTGTTTTTTCCAAAGTGTTGGCAAAAGTAATTAAAATAAGATTAAAAAGTGACCTAAATCTGCAAATACGCAGATTTATTTATTACACAGAATAATTTTGATTTTACCATTTTAACCATAAGATCATGCTACAGGATTGAAAGGACCTTCAGGGAAAATATAATCAAGATATTTTCAATATTGACTGAATATAGCCATGTAAAAGGTTGTAATTATTTTAAAATAATGCTTGATATGCTCCTTGCAATATCTTGATGAATAGATTATGACTTCAGCCTGGATTTCAAAGAATGGGTCACATATTGACTTTACATTGTCTTTCTGTTTTAGGGGTGAACCCAAAACGTGGTATGGTGTGCCAGCTTCAGCTGCAGAAAAGTTAGAAGAGGTGATGAATAAGCTCACACCTGAACTGTTCGAGTACCAGCCAGACCTGCTTCACCAGCTTGTTACTATCATGAACCCAAATATACTGATGAGTCATGGAGTACCGGTGTGTAACATAGACTTCTTTTCAATGCTTAAGACAGTTTCTTTAACATATATTTTTTTACTAAATGCTACTGACCTTAAAAAAAGATCTATATTAAGAAAATGTTTTTTTTTTTCAAAAAAGTTTTATGTCAGACTAATGTCTGCCGTACACTGTAAGATTTTTGAGGTAGTACGGGAAATCGTCTCTTCTCGTTTGGTCTGGGCTTTTATGGTGTGCGAGAAATTACGAGCAGAGTGCAAGCACTTCCTGACCTCACAATCATTTTTAACATTTGACGTGTGCTGTCAATTGAGCCGATTTGTTGATCAAACTGGAACTGACCAATCAAAATCTGAAGAAAACGTCACACATTGCAGAACTTGGAATGACACGCTATTATTGTGTTATTAACAATATCTTCAATGACCATGATTAATAGAAGCTGTATTTGAAGAGTCCATGTTAAACCAAACTCTTTGCAATACCCTTTGTTTTCTTTTGGTTTTTTTCCAAAAAGAAAACAATCTCTACCTCAGAGTACATGTTTTTGTTGCGGTACTTCATGAATGTGATGCATCTGAATCGGCAGGTTTTAAAATCATGCCATGTACCACTGTGTACGTAAACAAAGTCACCTGTGACATGTGCATGGCCATATGATCTTCCAACTGTATGAATTTGCTCCGTGTATGCCCGGCTTTAATTGTTTTGAAGGCATTAACCTGTTTGTTTCTTATGACACCTATAGAACTAGAATTATACCTTGAATATATTTATATACATTGGCAGATTCTCATTTGTCTTGAATTCATCTTTAAATGACAGGTGGTGCGCACCAATCAATGCGCAGGAGAGTTTGTTATAACTTTTCCACGAGCCTATCACAGCGGCTTCAATCAGGGATATAACTTTGCTGAAGCTGTTAACTTCTGCACTGCAGACTGGGTAAATACAGCACAGTCCCTTATCTTCTGTGATAATGTGAGGAAGTATGCACATTTACTGACGGTGTCTCTCTCTCTATGTCAGCTTCCCACAGGCCGATCATGTATTGAGCATTACCGACGGCTGAGACGTTACTGTGTGTTCTCTCACGAAGAACTCACCTGCAAGATGGCGGCCTGCCCAGAGAAGCTGGATCTGAACCTGGCAGCTGCCACGCACAGGGAAATGTTCATCATTGTGCAGGAGGAGAGAAAACTGCGCAAAAGCCTACTGGAAAGAGTAAGAGACAGAAAGAGTTTGTCCTCCTTTACACAACTGATCAGTTTGAGAACATAAAGAATTGCAACTGGAGTGGTTTTAAACATTAATTGTTGTGATTAAAACTTGTTTGGCTATATATGTACTGTGACATCATCACTTAGGGCATAAAGGAAGCCGAAAGGGAGGCTTTCGAGTTACTGCCTGATGATGAAAGGCAATGTGACAAATGTAAGACCACCTGCTTCTTGTCGGCTCTGGCATGCTCGAACTGCCCCGAGCGTCTCGTCTGCCTCTATCATGCCCAGGACCTCTGCTCCTGCTCCACTGAAAAACTCTACCTCAGGTAAACCCGATTTCACTAGATTTCTCATCAAACCATAGTTGTGTACATTATAGGACTCATTTGTTGTCTGTGCAGGTATCGCTATACCCTGGATGAGCTCTTGGCGATGCTGCATCGGCTTAAAGTTCGGGCTGAGTCTTTTGACTCTTGGGCCAACCGAGTTAAAGAAGCCCTTGAGCAGGAGGAAGGCCACAAAATAGGTAACAAGACTCTGATGACCAGCCATGCTTGTTAGTATTATAACAATTACACAAACATTTCAAAGCTAGAGGAATTCACTGTGATTTTAGACCACCCTTTCTACAGTCTTAAGATGCGGATCAAACCATAGCTTTTTCTGCAGTTATACACACATCTTTATGATGGATTTCAAATGGCAGAGATCTATATGCATGCTACTTACACACGCCGGGCGCCTCGCGTTTTTTACATTTGCCGCGCCCTCACGTTTAATGGAGCGCTCTTCTTTGAGATAAAATAGTCAACTCAGGGCAGAAAAACACCTGCTGTAATGGGCCTTTTTTCCACTGTCTTACCAAACGAATGGAGGGGCAGTGCTTCCAATGTGGTGACAGAAGTTTACCGGTGCTTGAAGTCTACAGAGACTGGTGTAGTGGATGAGAAACGTGTTGCTCTCTAGGGTTAATCAAGCCATATCAAAACAAGAACCCTCTTCTTGAACATTTTTAACTCTTTTGCAGATAAGACCTTTAAAGCACTTGCGCTTTAACTCTTGACTGACAGAGCAGTGTATTCAGCTGTTCCCTAGCGACATTAAAAAAACGCAGCACACTGCTCTTTTCAGTGTTTCCAAATGTTAAATGCATGTTTGGTATGATCGGCCACTCAAGCAGGCAGAATTTATGAAATAGCATGTTTAAATAATTTGCTTTCCACCATGAACCTGTTTACAGCGGCAACAATTGTCAGTAATTTTCAATGATCTTGTTTTCGTAAGCAGTGTATCAACAATATAAAATGGACTGGTTCTGATAATTTATTAAAACATCCTCTTTCTTCAGACATCACCGATCTAGAGGTTCTAAAAGCAGAGGCAGCTGAAAAGAAGTTCCCCAATAATGAACTCCTCCAGCGTCTCAACAACGTTCTAACACGCATAGAGAAATGTGAGAGCAGCAGTGCCGAGCTCCTCAGCGGCACTCAGAGCCAGAGAATGAATTTGGCGGAGCTGAGAAACCTGGTGGACACCATGCAGAACATGCCATGTATTATGACACCGCTTAAGGAAGTTCAGGTAAGATGCGAAAGAGAAGAAAGTTTTGTTATACTTCGTTCTGTTTCCTGAGCCTCTCATTAAATGTGAGTTTAACTTTACTAGGTTATATTAAAAAAGATAGAGGAGTTTGACTCCCGTGCACAAGCTCTGGTTAACAGCACCAAGAGCGAGTGGAAGCAGGATTCTCCACTACCTGCTGCTTCAGAGATCCAGGCCCTGCTGGATGAGGGAGCATCACTGCCTGTTATTGCTCCAGCTTGTGAGCTCCTGAGCGGGCTGCAGGAGCAGAGTCGCTGGCTGGGAGAGGTCAGACAGACTTTAGGACCGGAGGGGGGTGAGGTGACTCTAGTCGTGCTTAGGAACCTGATGGAGGGGGGTTGTAACGTACCACAGAGCGTGTCTGTGGAGACCGCCATGGCAGAATTGCAGGAGCTGCTGACCATAGCTGAGCGATGGGAGGAGAAGGCTCAGATATGTCTGGAGGACAGGTGAGATGTAGACACGGTGTTTAGTATTTATCTGTCGATTTGTTTGTCTTTGTCACTGTAAATCTTTTGTGTGTGAGCAGGCAGAAACATCATCTTTCTACACTGGAGGCCATTGTGAATGAAGCACAGTTAATACCAGTCCAGCTGCCAAACATCCTGTCCCTGCAGGCCTGCCTGAGCCGAGCACGTGCTTGGGTCACAGATCTGGAGGAAATCCAGGTAGAATTATTACTAATCCAAATGTTTGGACTAGCTTGAGGTAATGGTGTTTGCAAAACTTAAACATGACAAAAACGTTTCCTCTTTCTACAAACAGAACGGCGAACACTACCCATGTCTGGATGATCTGGAGGGTTTGGTGGCCATTGGACGGGACCTGCCAGTGAAGATGGAAGAGCTGAAGCAGCTGGAGCTTCAGGTGGCCTGTGCTCACTCATGGAGAGAGAAAGCCAGCAAAACCTTCTTGAAGAAGAACACCCAGCACACACTGCTAGAGGTGATTAGACACGTTTCATTCTTATTTCTCTCATGTCATGTTGAAGAGATGATTAAGTTTGACCTTTTTGCTCTTTGTTGTTGTGTGCAGGTGTTGTGTCCATGTGTGGAGAATAGCAAGAAGAGGGAGAACTCTGTAGACACAGAGGCGGACTCTGATGTCAATGTGTTAGGTCTCACTGCTCAGGATCTCCGAGACCCAGGATCTATTGTGAGTTCATAAACACTGAAATACTGTCAGGGCAAATCAAGGTGATGGTTAACCCAAAATTGTACTGACAAAAACACCTCTTCTTGTTATTTTAAACCTTTATTTTTTCTAAAGAACACAAAAGAAGATGATTTGAAGAACATTGGTGACTAGATGCTGACGGCACTTACTCACTTGCAATGTCTTTTTGGACATGCAATAGAAGTGAATTGATGCCATTGTTGTTTGATAAACATTCTACAAAATCTCTTCTTTTGTGATCAGCAGAAAAAGGCTGGTTTGAAATGACAAGCAAGTATTGGATGGATGTTGGTAACCAGAATGTTAAGACACCTTTTCACTTTCAATTATTTTTAGCCATCCAATAGAAGTGAATATGTACCTTTGTTGTTCAGTAAAATAAAAAAAAAATCTTCTTTTGTGATTTCTTTTGGTTGAACTAATGCTTTAAGAAAAACTCCTGTGAGTTACTGAGTTCTTGTCATTTTTAACAGGTTATGGCATTCAAAGAAGGTGAACGTCAGGAGAAAGAGGCCCTACTCCGCCTTCAGCAGGTCAATTTATCTAAGCCCAACCCTGAAAAAGGATCTAGCAATCACCAGAACGACAGAAAACAAGAACGGCGAAGAAGTGACTCCATGGACACTGACACTTCCCTTAACTCGGATGACCCTGTGCTGCAGAACGGTTGCTCCTCCCATTCTCTTACCTCTAACCAATCAGTGTGCGTGTGTAGTGGCCAACCTCGTTCACTGGCTCACAGGTGCCACCTTTGCAAAGACTGGTTCCACGGTGGTTGTGTGTCCTTTCCGTCATTACTGAGCTCCTTTGACACACATTCGTCTAAGCCCCTGTGCTGGTGGGACTGGAACACGCGTTTTCTTTGTCCGCGGTGCCAACGTTCCCGAAGGCCGCGGCTGGAGACTATTCTAGCGCTGCTGGTGGCGCTGCAGAGGTTACCAGTGCGTCTGCCAGAGGGCGAGGCGTTACAGTGTCTTACAGAGAGAGCTATTAACTGGCAGGGACGAGCCAAACATGCTCTAGACACTCCAGAGATTCAGAGGGTGATAGAAAGACTCCAACAGGTGAAGGAGGAAATGCACAGTATAAAAGAGGAAAAGCCAGAAGAGAAAAAGAAACTAAATGGAGATTCTGTAATTGTGCTTTCGGACTCTGAGGAAACAGAAGACAGTGTTATTGATCTGACGAAGGATAGGAAAAGTCTTCAAGTAAAGAGGGAAGAAAAGACTGCTAATGGCACACAGGTTAGAAGCTGTACAACTCATTTCAATTATTATCTCATCATGCAGCGCTTTGTAAAAATATCTCTTGTTTGTCTTTGTGTAGTCTGGCTGTGAGAATGGAATTAAACAGACGACGAGCGTTAATGATGTTACAGGTAAGTTTATATCAGTCCTTCAGTAGTCTCTGATATTAGTCGTTTCTGATGGTTGTCCCAATCTTAACTTTTTTGTCTTATCAGGGGCGGAGTCTCTGGTGTCGCTGCTGCCATGTCTTAAAGGGCCGGTGATC
The DNA here is from genome assembly GCA_033220385.1 of Triplophysa yarkandensis. Classification (NCBI taxonomy): domain Eukaryota; kingdom Metazoa; phylum Chordata; class Actinopteri; order Cypriniformes; family Nemacheilidae; genus Triplophysa; species Triplophysa yarkandensis. Next base: position 19,923,606 of record CM065656.1, read on the forward strand.
GAGCTGACCTCATCCACCAGAGCAGAGCTGGAGGAACTTCAGTTAGAAGGGGACCTGCTAGAGGTCACGCTCGATCAGACACACACAATTTACCGGATCCTACAGGCAGCATCACCGCCGCCTCATGATGCTCTGAGCACGCTCATACAGGTTAGGGAGGGGTTTTTGGGTTGCCAGGTTAAAACTCATAGTTTAGTCATTTTGAGATTGTGTAGAAATCTTGTTTTTCTTCCCCAAATCTTTGTCTCATGTGACTCTTCACTTGGTATGTGGGTTATGCAAATATTTAACCAGTGAAATAGATTAGAAATAGGCACTTAAATATAGCACTTTTTCACCTGTTGTTTTCTCTGCTTATTACCACTTCATTGTCTCCTCAATGCTAAGTCGCTTCGGATAAAAGCGTCTGCTAAATGCCTTGATCTAAATATGAAAATATGAAAAGTTTATTTTTTGTTGTTTTCTTTTGTATTATTTTTTAAACTTTTCATTTAACATTTTTCTTAGCTTTTTTATTATTTCACAATTCCTACAAAGTAAGTTTTGGACCTCCAGGGCTTTGGACCTTGCACTGACAAATTTCTGTCTCTACCAATGAGACAGAAACAAACCCCTCACTCATAGTGCAAACAAATTTTGGTTTTTAATTTATCTTAATCTTAAATTGAACAAAACAAAATTGAACATTTGACCACCATTTTAGTCAATGGAGCACCAGAAATCGATTGCTTACATTCTTCCATCAACGTTTACATTTAACATTCACTGCAACGTCCTTGCAGATTGAGCTGCAGGAGCAGAGGAGTTCAGGTCGTGGCAGTAAATCAAAGGACTCCAAGAGGAAGAGGAAGAACCAGAAAGCAGATGGTGAACCTAAATCCACAGAAGCTTCAGAATGCAAGAAGACAAGACCAGTCAAACACACACAACCAGAGATTAACACTGAGGTAACTCATCCTGTTTGGACTCTGACACAAGAATAATTTTAAAAGTGGGATTTGATTAGTTCTTGAATATGGGTGCTAGCTTTAGCAAATAAGCCAGCAGTAATCCTATGCATTTGATTTCTCAAGCTCCTTCTGTTCTCCTGTAGATGTTGTGATGTCCTCCTGAAGCTGTTGAGTGTCAGGTGGTCGGTGAATGGTGAATGGGAACCAGAGACAGACAAACACAGGGCTCTGGCTCATCTCCAGATTTAATAAGCTCAAATTAACTCTTTGACCCATCAAATGGACTCTCCTGGTTTTCGTTCTAACCCCTGCACTCCTTCCTCATGCTTTATTTTATGGACCTTTCCTCAGTCATCAACAGTGCAATGGTGCAGATGATGTTAGATAAGACTGGATTTGTCCTGTGGTTAAGCTCTTGTCTCTTCAGTATAAATGTACCAAACTGTGCTTAACACAGTCAGATGCCATGTGGTGCATAAAACGATTTGTCCAGGTATACACACGCAGACACACACTCTTGATGTCCTGGCAGAGGAGGATGTTTAGCAAGAGACTGGCATCGCTGCCATGACAACACCTGTATTCTTTTTGTACCGAGTCTTGCATTTTGTTCAGGGAGACTCAATATTGTGAATAACCTAGTACGATATTTTGAAAGTGTGATGGAGAAAACAAAGGCATTTATGTTCTGGTGCTACTTTCCTAAGACAGGTTACTGCATATAATCTTTCTCTATTCTTCCCTGAGTTCTGCTTTCATTTCTTTGTGCTTCTGTTGGTTTTTTTTGTAAAGCTGTCTGGTGTGTCCTCCTCTCCTCCACAGAGCTGTACAAAACCTCACTTTAACAAAGTTTATTTCCATCTTTTGTCGCTGGGATTCTAATATTTCTATATTATTATTATTGGTATTGCAGACACGCATTGTCGTGAGTTTGTGTATAAACATTTTCTTTTCAATGTTGCCTTTGTTTCTTTTCACTATTGTTAGAAAAATAAAGTTTAGAAATGTTTTAGGAAGCTGTCGACATGCTTGTTATGTATTCAGGACACTTTTTAACAGTTCACAAGCTTTTGTAAGTGCACGTGTTTGAATAACCAGCGTGACGTTAAGCAGAACGCTGCAAAGCATAAGATGACAAGTCACAGAAACCACTAACTTATTAAACTTTTATTTAGAACAGTTGCAATATTCATTTTACATATTTCAATTTAACAGTATAAAAATATCCTAAAATAGCATCAAGGTTAGTCTGGAATGGATTGTTAATATTTTTTTAATATTTTAAAGCATGTTGGGAACTGACACTGATTAACTAGAATTGGTTTGTGTTCATGTAAGTGTATGGGCTGCCACTGCTGTTCAGTTTTTAACATGTCAAAATATATTTGTGTTCTGCAGAAATAATGCAGGTTTGATATCAAGGAATGTTGACGTCCATTTGAGCCAAAAAATGTTTGTGTGAATGTGTGAATTAAGGTTTAAACAGATGTAAGAACGTATAGAGTGGGCAGTGCATTTAAAATTACATGGTCCCTTATCCAAACACATTCCAAATTTACAATACTCATAAAAATAGGTATACAAATTTAAAATTAGAATGAGTAATTTTACATATACTGTAATAAAGATATCATGAAGGTTTGTTGCCGAAATCAAAACTGATTAATGTTCTCTTCAAATTTATGAAATTATTTAACTTCAACATTACTCGATAGGAGTCACATCCTCTTACATCTATATTGACCATGGCTTGGTCCAGGAGTGCATCTGCTGTGCAAGTTCAGGAACGCTCATTCAAGAAGACCATCCAGAAGCTTTTCACACATGTACAGACAACGTGGAACATGAAAGAACCCTGTAAAAGGTTTTGCCAAACAGAACAGACAAATAAAATTATGCTCAATTTTTTGTACCAAACATGAGTGGTAGTGTGTCCACTCACCTTTAAAGGGCCCTCCTTTAAAATCCAACACAACCTCCCCCTGACGACTCAGATATCCAAACCATTCACCATGTTCCTCATCAGAAAACTTCAAGGTTGAGAGAACAGATCTGTGACAATCATCACACAGGATATAAACTCAATAATATTTGCCTTGCATTATAAATAAAGATCTTACATGACTGAATGTGTAGTCATAGATCTGCTTGAATCGGTCCATCATTATGGGCTCTCTGCTGTAACTGAAGGCCATCAGGTAAGCGATCAAAGCTTCACAGTGAGGCCACCAAAGCTTCATATTCCATTCTAACTGTCAATAAAAAAACACATAAATGATAATGATATTTTGACCAAAATGATTGTATTAAAAAGAGAAAACATTAGGTCATAGGGTGAATTTCTAGTTCTTACCAGCAATAAATGAAATATAAATGACTCACCCATAACCATATTCAAGCATCAAATTTAAGTTGATCTAACCTGAGTAGGACAATGACCATCCACGTCCAGGAAATAGAAAAGTCCACCATGCTGTTTGTCCCACCCGGTGTGGAATGGCACCTCCATAAACTTATCCACTGCGGTCTTTTCAAGATGCCCGTCTCCTTTTGCGTGTGCGTACTGCAGTAAAAACCAGCCGGCTTCTAAAGCATGACCTGAAATAAAATAAGCATGATGAACAACCTATGAACAGAATTGTTTGTCTCATGGCTTTAAAGTCCCCTTGTAATTTTATCCCTTAAAACTAATCTTTGACCATAGTCGTACAATATAAAAACATTTTCCTGTTCAAACATAGTTTTCCTGACTTAAATAGTACGTCTTCACTTTTTTAAAGCATACAGACACATGAGAATTCAAGATATCCCGCCTCCACTCAATCATGGTGAGCATTTCCAAACACTGCTTAAAGGTCAAATGAGTAGATGTGATTGTTTACAGGTGTATGACATCATCCTGTCTTTGTTGACTTCTGTTCTATGTAACAACTCACAATGGTTCAAAATGTTACATTTGCACACGGTTTGCTTTAAGGCCTTATAAAACACACACATATAAACAACATATAAAAACGTGATATTTGAATCATCTTGAAACGTCTTTTCATTGTGATGTACCAGGGTTCTGCACTCTTCCTTGACAGCCAGGCAGTTCCTTTCCATCTAATGTGACGTTTTCCAAAATGGCTTTTCCATCCCTCTGTAGTTAGAAACAAAGACAATTCCTTGTGGTTACCACCTCTACCGTGAAATTCCATCATGGTTGAATTAATTGAAATGAAACTGGTTGGATTACTTGAAAAACTTGTTTTTATTTTAAAGGTCCTTTAATATGATTGTGTAGCATAAAATAAATGTATAATGAAACCTGTATATGCTGCAGTATCTGTGCCACACACCAGCCGCTCAGTTCTTTGTACTTCTCAGAAACGTTGGTTCTACCTTCTGTCAGCTGATCCACCAGGCACAAGAGCATCATGGGAACTGCCATACTGTTGACGGGCTGATCACCAGGAAGCTGAGGGCGACCAAGACCCGATGAATCCACACGAACCCAATGCACCAATTGATCCATCATGCTCTCTGCATCTGCCTTTGGAGAAGAGCATAAGCAAACACTTAATGATCCTTGAAAGCCTCTAGCCTTTACATAAAATAACATTTTACAGATAAAATCAAATGTGAGATATTGAAAATAATAAGATTTCTGCAATTATTATTCTCTATTGTTTTATAGCTTTGTCATCACTTTGAGGTTATTGCAAACCCCTTTTTAAGTAAACTACTCCAACTTTTTATGTTTGTTACCTGCATGTCTTTGTCTTGTGTGATCCTGGACAGTTCATCCATGGCCATAACATAAAAACACTCGCTGAAAATCGTCCTTTGAACTTTGACAGGTCGGCCGTCCCTTGTCAGACAGAAAGCACATTTCCCTGGACCTTTGGAAGCCTGAACTCGAGCAAACTTCTGCAGAAATACTCCACCTGAAATGTGAAACTTGCCATTAAAACAGATCATAATAAATGTAAAAAAAAATAAACCTTAGGATGGAATGACAGACCTAATTTGGCGGCTTCAAGAATCTCAGGTCTGCGATATCTCTCCATTGTACGATATAACCTGCTGTACATCCATACCTGAAGAATACATCACTTATGACACATTCCCTCGGACTCAATATCTCTTATTGGACAACATTAGATTTTATGATTTCAAAAACATCTCACCTGTCTTCCCTGTAACCACACATATTTCAGCTCATCATAGACCTTTCCATCTTTTCCAAGACAGGTGAAGTACCCACTAAATTCAATTAAAACAAACATATGAAAAGCAAGTCTGATGCAATAACATTAGGACACAATGGCGTCATGTTAAGGGCTAAGTGTATACTTTCTGTTTAATGTCTTAAACACTTGATTGAAATATTTTCAATAATTCTAAAAATCTACATTGAATCTCAAGATGCTTAAATATTTAAGATGGAAAATCCTTTAATATTCTTTAAAAAAGCTTCCAAGGTTAAGACATCAAGAAGCTAAATGATAAATGCCAAAAGAACCATTTGCAAACTCTACATAGAGGCTTTATATAACATAGGTTTCAGATTCCTTTAGTCACAACGTCTGAACATAGGTCTGAAATTTGTTCAAACCACAAAAGTTATTTAGTAATTAATAATTTATCAAATATACATGTTTTTTCATGAAAATTCATTATAATAAATGAAAAAGGTTTTTGAAATGGATGATTTTAACTAAATATTGAAGATAAAACAGAGAATAAGAATGCAGAATAGATGGGAAACTCTTAAAATTCAGGGTGAGAACTTAAGAAGCTGCTTGAGAAAATGACAAAATAAACATTTCTTAAAAGGATTTTTTATAACATGTTTAATTGTATGCTTTTATTTTTATATCATAATTGCCAAAGGGCCTTTTGTTTTATTTTATCAGTTTAATAGGTTTCTATTATTCTAAAATATGGGAAAAATATGAATGAATAAGTGAGTGAGTGTCCCAAAACTTTTGACCGGTATTAAGTGTGACCCTCTGCTTTTGTGTGTTAAGAACATGTCCATTGTCTTAGCGAATCACAGTAACATATGCATTTATAAATTAAGGTCATTAACATTTTTAATCATCAGACAAAAAGTGAAGCATTAGGAGAAAACTACTAAACAAATGCCAGTCAATTCACCCATATTGTTTGTCATGGGAATATTTCAGCCAGAAATCCACAACTTTATCCAACTCAGTCCGAATTCTCCGGCGATACTCTTCCAGCACGGCTGCAGACATGACTCCTATAAACCAAATGATTATTTTATTGCTTCATTTGACATATCAAAGTTTATGTGTCTAAACTAAACCCATGATGGCCATATTGTAGATGTGAAACATTAAACAAGACCAACAACTAAAAGAAGGATGTGGTTTCCTGTGGAAAGTGCTGACACACAGAGTTTGGACACAATCTGGTGTTAAAGGGGAACTCTACAGCGGGCACATAAGATGACAGATAACTGGAAGTAAAGGAAACAGATGATGGATGAACTCATTACACAGATCATCAGTGCTTCACATTAACTGCATGGCTGCACTAAAAGCTTGCAGGAGAAAATGAAAGCAACACCATCAATTTTATCTTCCCTTTAGGGAAATGTCATACTCATAAAGCCAAAGCAATGCACTGCTATCCCAATCATAGATGCAAATGTAAAAACTTTATTTGCATTTTCAGAGTATGTCTAAACCAATGAATGCCAAAGCATTAACTAATAAATATATTCTGATATATGGAATATATGGAAAATAATAAATATATTCTGAAATTAAAACCCTTATGTTATTTAGTAATGTATCTGGTTAAAATGTTTGTTATTGTTATTTTTTGGTAATATTGATATTGTATTACCACCTTTACATTATTTCATACAACATGCATACTTTATCTAATATACATAATTTAGTATTTACTAAACTAACATTGATAGATATCACAGTTTTATAACTTTAGTAAACATGCATTTAAAAGAACACTATACATCTTATTCATTTACTGTAATTGAACCATAATCATACAATATATATTAAATTAAACATCAGTTTTCTATCCACAAGACTCTGTTTCAGAAGTTGACATCAGTTTTCATCACTCTTACCTTTAATCAACTGATCAAATCTCCTTTATGTGATCAGATGCAGTTTGTTAAAGTCAGTGAATATAAGTACACAGAGTCACATGACATCATCTGTCACACAGTCAGCTGATCATGTTTACTTCACACTCCACAGATCATTGGACAACGCCTCTTTCTGACTGTCCAATCACAATGTGTGTTCAGGAGCGTCATCTACGCGCAACAGTTACGCAAGTTGCTTTGATATCAATGACATTTTTTCTGAATTGAACATTTTAATAAAAAAAATGTTTTTATGATAAAAGTAAAAATGATCTGAATTAATATCCGGTTCAGCTGATAAAAAGTGTCAACACGTGCTTTTGGTTTAATTTTAAATGCATTAATTAACATTAGGTAACAATAACCAATATTTTTATTATTCATTTTATTAATTTATTTAATGCTAAAATTAAACTAAGATAAATAAATGCTGCTTGTTAATTGTTAGTTAATTTGAGCTTAAGAAGTTAAGTTAATTAATATCATCTTATTGTAATGTGTAATAAAAAACAAAAGTGTTATTAATTGGGTTTGTATTGTAGTTATTAATTCAATGTCACTCTTTATTACCTTCCTTTTTTATTTTTCAAATGTTTTATTGTTGCTTTGTCAAAACCAAACTGTGATGTGTGTGTGACATCTCACATAAAAATTAAAATAATTTTTTATTGTTCTGTTTTAAGCGATAAATGAATGGCTTTATTGAAAAAGTTTACATTACATTTGTTGATGAGTCATAATAAATCATTAATTTTTTTAATCAAATCACAATATTGACACTGTTAACAAATAAGAGCCAAAATTGCAATTTTGCTAATTTTCTTTTCAACCATTTCTTTTCTGTTGCTATTAATTTTTGCATTATGATAACACAACATACATTTTTGAAAGACCTGTGTAATTTGACTTCAATTATCAGTAAGTTCACAAAATAATGAACTCAAATAGAGATAAATAAGACCTCAGATCAAGAAATCACGGTGTAGATTATTCCAAAATTAAGCTGCATGGCCAAATGTAATGCTATCCCCAATTCAGAGTCAGTCTATTGTGTGTTCAGGAGTGAAGGTTCTTTTGAAGAGCAGAATGAACTTTCTTCAGGTTCTGTCTCACTCGCACAAACTCTAAGAGCTGGACCTCCTCCTGTACCCTCTGCTCCTCTTCCTTCTCCTTCTGAGATATCAAGATGTGAAGCATGAATAAACACTCTCGCTTTACTGGAGTGATTGTAAGTTATACAATGACTTTTACATGGTTGTGTACCATTTTATACTCAGGGGAAAGGAAACACTGAAAGAAAGAAATCAAATCTAATACATGCCATTTCTGAAGTTTTTAAGGGTCTACTGACCATCATCTCTTGATGTTTCTGCTGGCGTTTAAGGAGGACTTGCTCCAGAGGACTCCTGCCCTGCTCTCCCTCCTCTTTCTGCGTCTGTTCTTTCTTTCTCCTTTCCAGAACCATCTGAAGCTCTGATTTACAGCACACCACCAGCCCTCTGTCCCGCCCAAAGAACCAAAGCACAAAACCACCCATGTCAGAAATAAAAGTGCAATTATTATTATTATCAAATTATTATTATTATTATGAAATGCAGAGAGAGGCGAATAAAATAAGAGAAGTACACTTTAAAAAGTAAATACAACAGAACAACTCAATGCAAATGTCATCCTTGAAAAAAGGATAGGTGTCAATAAGTTGGTGATTAAATATAGACATGTTGAGAGTATCTTTACACTTTTAAAGCATTTTGTTTTTTTTAATAGTATTATTGTCAGGGAAGTGAATTTTCACGTTCATAATGTTCCAAATTCCTCATAAAAAGATTACTGTCTTATGTTGTTTGTCCTTTTAGTCACATCCATAACACAGTCGTTGGTTATCTTCTAAAATAAAAAGCATGCATAAAATATGTAATATTTGTAATGTCTAGACTCCATCATCATATAAAGAAAATATAGAAATATAAATACTTTCACAAAGAATTTATTTTTCAAGTTTTTAATAAAAATGTCACATCCTTAACGCTGGAATTGCCAATCACTGCCTAAATCCTCTTTGGGTTAAAACTTGTAAATGAAATTGTCCCTTGAAGCATACTCTTTATTCTAATATAATGAGCAATTAAATAATCTTATTTCAACAAATACATATTTAAGGTAAATGAAGGGTAAAAAGGTAAATTGCAAAATAGCTGGTCTCTCCTAACCTATGCATATTACATTATGACATTTGGTTGCTATAACTGTATTTTCAAACGAAAGCAACTGAACCTTTTTGTTACAGGACAACAGAAAGACATCAAGTAGCCTGACACAAACCAGGGGGTATACGATTGCAGCCTGTGTGTCCACACACAACCGCCTGACACAAAAGACCAGAGAGAAAGAGCAAGCCATCATCAATTTTTCACCAACCCCACTTAATAGGTTTTTATAAGAGACCGCATTTGATCAAAAGAGCGTGTTACACAAGTCTAGGTCGTGAAAGTTATCTGGTTTTTGGTCTTACTTTTTGTGGGCCAGCAGCAGCTCTTTGTGAAGTTCCTGGTGGCTCCTTGAAGCTTTCACTGGGTTGTTGAGGTTCAAGGTTCCATCGGCACCATCGCATTTATCTGCAATGTCTTATAGATACAAAAGTTATTTCTGCAAGAATCTATAAGAATTTTCTTCCATCATGTCTTACTGGTGAAGTCTGTGAAAATATCTGAACAACAAACCTCGATTATGGCCATGATGATGCAAAGCACTACTATTAAAAATGTCTGCGGATGGTTTTGTTTGGGACTGTTCAGGTCGGTTGGAGCTGGAGACATGGTTGTGCCCGGTGATTGCACTATTGGATAAGGCATTTTTCAGGTCTTGTTCTGATGGTCTTGTCACGAGTGCCTGTGCAGTGGCTGATCTCATTGCACATACAGATATCAAGAAGGGACCTCAGCCAAAGCTCCTGCTGCATGCTGGGAAACTGGGTGTTGGGGTCGCCAATGAAAGCAAAGAGAGGAACAAGAGGGAGAGAGATTGAGTTTCACCTAAGTGGGAATCAATAATTTATCAGCTGGTCAAATGCCCGTCAAACGCAAATGATTCACTCCTCATTTCGAGTAAAATCACATGAACAGATTGCTGAAGAATCTACCAAGCAAATAAATGTGAGTCGAGCATTGAAATTGAGCATTGCAGCATTAAAAAACAATAACTTAAACAGCTTGAATTCATAAAACATTCATTGCATCTAGTAAAAGAAGAGGCAATATAGAACAATATTAATTTTAGAATTGTTGTCTCATCATTGTGAATCAAAAGGCAACACAAAATAAACATATTCTAGATTGCATAATGATTTTTAATATTGATTTACAATAATAATAACATAACTAAATGTTTGACACCGATGGACAAATAATTTGAAACAAACTTTTAAGACCTTAGTACGTAATTAAAAATCCAACATGCCAGATAAGCTGAACTTCAAGATGTAAACTCACCCAAAGTGTGTCACCACTCCATGAGCCAGGTCTCCTCTGAGCCACAGTGAGTGTAGGCTATCCTGTTTAACACACACACACACACACACACACACACACACACACACACACACGCACACGCACACGCACACGCACACGCACACGCACACGCACACAAACTACAGCCCAGGGACAGCAGACACCTGAGACAGGTGCCACTTTTACCTTTGTCATTCAATCAGAAACACACTTGATTTTTTGACTAAAGGGTGGTATGACTACATAAATGTGAATTCTCTCTTGATTTACTCAACTTTACCTCAACTAAAAAGATCCCTGTTTGTCTAGTTAAGCCCAAATTTAAATAAAATGCGTACAAAAGTTTAAGATCACCTGTCATTATCCAGGGAATGAACAACTATTTATGGTTTTTGTTAAAACAATAGAATTTGGTGTCAATAATTTTTTATAATTGTCATTTATTGGGCAAACAAAATAACTAAAATCTTTTTAAATATCTATATTTTTGGTGTTGATAATAGCTTTTATTCTCTAAATAAATGTAAGGAAAAACAGTAAATCTGAAAAATCATGTAAAATATAGTTGTGACACAAACCTCTCATTGGTATTTGAGTCATAAAAAATAAGCTTTAGCTTCAGATGCTGTACATTAATTGCTTCCTCAGACAAGTCATTCGCACAAGGGAGGCAAATGGGTGAGTATACTGTATTTTTGGAAACGTATTTTTGGATATGTGCAAACTGAAACAAAATACTCATGCACCTGAAGCAGGGTTGATTCAACATTAGTTATGCAGGTCATGATTCAGAGTCCTATGTTTTACAGATCAAAAAAGTTAATATTGAAGAAAAATAAAGATGAACTGTATAATTGAACAAATTAAAGATGAGTATCGAAAAAGATCCTTGAATTTAAACAGATACAGAATTGACAGTGAAAAAGATCAAGGTTATATTTTTACAGAATATTTTTCAATTATGACGATATTAAGTCGGAAAAAAAATACTCACTGGGTTTTTACATACTTGGTCAAATGTGTCCTCCAAAAGATGTGTTGAACTTTTTATGTTTTTGTAGCTCAGAGCATGGTGGCAACACCAAAATTGTTGGTTGGATCTGAAGGGAACACTCAAAATGTATAAAATTGTCGACTGGATTAAAGCATCTGCTAAATGTGGTCTGTTTCACCCTTTTTACTTGCAGAGATTTATGAAATATTTTATACTTGATTAATAGCTAAATGATTGAATGCTGGAGTTAATTCATTACATTAGATAAGGAATGACTTTCAATGGAGAACACATTCACATAAAGAAGCTCTCAGGTGTGTAACCAGAGAAGTGTAACATTGACCTCAGGGATCTTTTTACTACAGGACTGACTGACAAAAACTCAGCCCTCTGTGATGAACAAACATAAAGCTACAGTGTTATTTACTTGTCAGCGGTCATAATGGTGTTGTGTAGTCCATGAAAAGACAGAGACCAGGGAATGTCGAGACAAAGACCAGACCAAGACTTTGAGAGACGGAGATCAAGACAAGACAAGAACAAAGGAGGCTGAGATGGGGTCAGAACCAAGACCAGAACAAAACACAAAAAAGTCAGAATAAAAAAATAGGATGATATATTTGTGCAGAAATGTGTATGAATGATGTTTTAATGGGCCTTGTTTTATCATCCACTTCTTGTAATATATCCTCATTATTGTGCAGGTACAAATTCCAACAATTGTAAATACTGTTAATACCCAACATAAATGTAAGTCTCTGATTTCTAACAAACAATATGTGTTAAAAACAGAAATGCACAGCTTTAGAATGCACAGCTTTAGAAAAGTCCAGTTACTGAAAGAATCTGATGTCTATATCGGGTGAATCAGGGGTTCATCAAATGTTTCGGCTCTTGAAATCTGTTTTTGTTAAGATCTTAAATAACATTAAAATTTAAATTATGTGGTTTCATTCTCAAATAATGAGCTAGGTTTGCTTTCTACTTTTGTTCTACATGCTTACCTGCAAACAAACAGACAGACAGTGTGTGCCATAATCTTATTTCTGTCTTATTTAGAAGCGTTTGCCAATTTGTATAAAGTGTTTCTAGATGTCTTCATATTTATTATTGGTTAATGTAATGTAAAACTTTAAATGTTCATAAACCCCATAATACCTCTGATAATAACAGCTGTGTTCATAATGGTCCCTGCAGCATAACAATGACCTCTTGATCATCATCTGACAGCAGACTGACCCTCAGGGGCAGAAGATCCTCCTCACACATCTTTACTTTACCATTTACAGGCACTGATAGAGAACAGAAATATCATCAGGATTTTATTCGGGCTAGAATTGGGTATAATTTTATAATACTTAGTGAATCTAAACTTATTCTTACCGGAGTCCAACCAAGGCTGATGTGGTTGACTTGCGGATGTCTGTTGAGGGGTGACAGCTGATCTCTCAGGACAGGAATGATCACTTTCTAGTGCATGATACAGCTGCTTAATGTTAAAAGAATTAAAGCATGAAAGTTCTCTTCATCTACTGAGAGATTTAACACCAATCAAGTCACCAGATAACATTAATCCTGTTCCTATAGAAAACTAACCAGACAAGAATGAGCAGAAAGGTTTAAGGTATTTTCCCTTCATTGTGATACATATGGGTAAGAACATGAACTGAACTTGAGTAAAGATCTGATAGTTCACCCCAAAATGAAATCATGTTATTATACTCTTGTCACTTCAAGTCAGTATGACTTTCTTGATTATGCAGACTACAAAAGAAGTTTTGTAGAAACGTTTTAACCGAATAGTGCCAATCATTTACTTCTTATACCCTTTTGGGAGTAAACGGGTCCCTCTTATCAGGATTCTACAAAATATCTTTTGTAGAACATGTTTGAAATGTCCAGTTTTATAATAGCATGATCTTTCACTTTAATCATAATAATAAATCTAACTCAAATCCAAATTTGATCAGTACATAAAACATGTCACCTGAAGGAAATTCAGTCATTCTGTTGAGGGGTACGACAGACATCTACAGGATCATCTAACAGATCTCTGAGGAGTCCCATCACGTCCTGTTTAAACACAGCATCCCTATATGAACATACATACATTAATAAAGAAGAACAATCTTTACTATGACTCTTTTCATTATTATAAACTCTTTATTCTTACCTTCTCAAACTGCGTAGTAAGAATGTAAAGCCCTTCAGTGGTTTTAATCCTACACATGTGTTTTTCATACAAAAAAAAACACTGAAAAACTTAAATTGGATAAACTTTATTTTTAGCCAACATATTTCACAAATAAGATTTTTTAATAGTTTACAATAGTTTTAAATTGACACAAAATATAAAACTTAATTTAAAAAAGAGAAGTGGAAGCGTAAGTGAAATACAGAAATATCTTGACAGACAAAACAGGAGATGAATTGAAGATGTGTAGACAGGCCAACCAACACATAATATCTTGTATCCGAAATATACACAAAGTTCTGAAAAGAACAGTGGAATATTAATCTCGCAAAGGCATAGCTTTCAACAAAACAAGCCTATTGCAAAGGAATGTAACATCAATTACAGGTGCACAAATATCTTTAAAACAATAGACAACACTTTATCAAATTCAACTTTAAATCAAGATTCTTTTTCACGCAGTACTCTAAAATAAGGCACTATTATTTGTCCTTTGTCATTTTCCATAAAATATTCTTGTGAGATGAACACAACTGTCAGTTAAGTAATTTTTTCTATTCTTCATAATAAAATGTTATTAGTTTAACAGTGCTGGTCTTAACCCTGTGTTGAAGACAGATAAACTGGAAACTATTTTTTAATTTCTGCATAGTTGATAGTTCTTTTGGTTATCAGTTTGAAGTTTTTTTGTTACTGTGTCCATCTTCACAGGTCATGACAACTAATGTCACTCAACAAACATGTCCCATTAAAAAAACAGCATGAAACAAGATGCTGTTTGGATTAAGTCTGAATGACATATAAACATGCTGCTGGAAATGAAAAAAAATAATGTTTAATGTAAATGGCAAGAATTTGTCTTCACAGAAAACTTTCATGATAGTTGAAATATTCTAGCTGGCGAAAACAAAAAAAATCTAATCAAGGAAAATGTCAGTCAAATTAGATTTACAACAATGCTGATCTTAGATCTCAGGAATGTATTTGGTATGGTACATTGTCCCAAATCACTGAAGTTTTCTTATAATGATAATAATAATACGCCATTATGAGTTAACAAGACAATGTTAAGTTCTAAATGTCTTAAAGCTGAACAACTTGATTTAAACAAATAAAAAGTGAGGTAAAATGAAAAACCAGGCATGAAGTAAAGTAGGAGAGGCACGATGAGGTGTGATCTGGGATGAGAATGTTGGGGCAGGTCTGCAGGGTTAGTGTGTTCATAAACTGAGGATGAACACAGGAGCACAGAGGGAGTACACAATGAGGTTTTCATCTCTGCAAAGACAAAGTGACATTATTGTCAGCATGCACACAAAAACTGAAGAAACATTAAATATTAAAGCTTTGTCGTAATACTATTATATCAACTGCACAATAGGATCACAAAAGAATTACAGACAGTCATGGACTTGCGCTAAAAGTCTTTCACATTGCACCGTAAGTGATAGTTTACCAAAATGTATAATTATTTATCTATCATCAATTTCTCATTTTTAACCTGTAGACTTTCTTCAGAAGACAAAAGATATTAAGCCACCAAACTACAAAGGCATCCATTCACTTCTATTTTATGAACACATCTAATACAAGTGAATGGTTGTCGTTCCCAACATTCTTCAAAATATCTTCTTTTGTGTTTGCTGGAAGAAGGTCAATCAGGTTTAAAGTGAGTAAATGATGAAAAAAAGTTATGTCTTTAGATGAACTATCACTTAATAACTTAATCTAAGGAAGGCAAAGGTAATCAGTGATTTAAAAACAACTAATACATGAAAGTGACAAGACTTGAGGAAGACGCATGTAAATGCTCTGAGGAAATGACACCAGGATCAAATCTGGAAGACGTCTTCAGTATTCTGTTCAACGCCTTAACTTACTTCTGGTGTATTTCTTAGCAACAACTGAGTTTTTACTCGACTCTGTACTTCCTCTGGTCTGTATAGGTGTGTGTTGAACTGTTTGTTGCACTAATACCTGTTTGCCTATCTGCCTTGTAACCTCATTGCTGGAGCCTAAACTGGAAAAACTCTTAATCCTTGAGGGCACTGATACTGGACTGTATGAAGTCAACCGACTGCTAGAAGACTTTACGTTTGGCTG
Organism: Triplophysa yarkandensis; assembly: GCA_033220385.1. Taxonomy (NCBI): domain Eukaryota; kingdom Metazoa; phylum Chordata; class Actinopteri; order Cypriniformes; family Nemacheilidae; genus Triplophysa; species Triplophysa yarkandensis. The sequence goes on from CM065656.1 coordinate 19,939,483, forward strand.
TGAAATTGATGCCGGCTTTGAACCTTCAGTAGATTGTGATTTTAAGATGTTAGATTGCTTTTTAAGAACAACATTAGACTTATTCGAAGGATTCAGATTATTTTCCTTTGTTGTTACTTTACTTTTACTTGCCATTTGTGAATTATCTGTTAATAGTCTGCTTTGAACCTCAGCTGTAGGTTCACTGAAAGAACCGGGTTTGGTCACAGGTAAAGTAGTGCGGCGTGTTTTAATAAAAGTGTTGCTGCGTGACGGCACTGACATTTTATCACTCTTCGCAAACGACTCATAAACCTTGGGTTGTCGTGACTGTATCGCAAAAGGACCCAACCCACCAGTAGCATCATCCAATGATCGAGATGAACCTGACCTGTAACCACGAATAAAAGTAGTGTCACGCTTTATGCTGGTGGATGTTAAACTCTGTGTGGACATGGAGCACACTGGTTCATTTGAGGCAGAGATAGAAGTTGATGAAGAAGAGGAGGCTCTTACGGGGCTATAGTGAATGTTGCGTGTCAGCTGCCTCGTGTCAGGTGAAAGAGTTGGCATTAGCACCGGGCTGGAGCGTGGGCTGCTTCTCATGGGGCTTTGTGGGGCTCTAGCCGATTTGATCAGATGTTTGGTTCGAGAGTGCCGGGGGCTACTGTCGTTGCTTATGGGGTAGACTGATGCTTCTAGATTTTCTAGTCGTTCAGTTAGTGCCAGCTTCTGTTGGATGGCCATACGCAGGAGAGAGTTGAGCGTTTTTTTCTCGTCTTCCGCCACTGCAAGCTGCCGTTGCATCTCATCTAACTGAGTTACATACTGGTCACATCTGTGAAAAAAAAAAACATCAATGAATGTGTCCACATGTGGGCGCCACATACACACCAATGGTCCTATTTAACCAATTAAAAATTTCAGCTTTGAACCTGAATTTATGAGCACAAATCCATTTAAAAACAATTAAAGAGTCAGTTAGCAGGGCGTTAGTCATTTAATGAAATGTAATCCTCATCTCCACAAATCACTACCTGCATGACGCCGATCTATGGAACCCCTTATCGACAAGTGACAAGACCTCATGGCAGACCAGGGTTTGAGATTATAATCAGATCAGTTTAAAACAGATGCCATGAGGGTCATAAGTGTCTGATCTCTCTGGCTATGTATCCCAATGACCTCTCAAACTCTCTGACAACATAAATAAACACTTACTGCAATCTTTCAGTCTGTACAACTATAAATCCCTTGATCCTTACATAAGTCCAGTTCACTGAATTTGCTCAAGACAACCATGTTCCATTCATTTTTAAACTACTATTACTCATGTGATTTCAAATTCTCCCAAGACCTCTCACCTATGATCAATCTATAAACCAGTTAAAATGACAAAAAAACAAAACACAAGCTGTAATCACACATCAGCGCGAAACCAGCGCTGCTGGAAGTGCAAGTACATCAAGCCAATCGGTTAGCACATGTGTAATCCTATCATACCTGCTAGCAAACATCACCCGCAGGGAGGAGAAGGTGGCAGCATCTTCTTTCAGTCCCTTCAGTTCATTTCTCAACTTCTGCATAGACTTAGACACCATGCCCCTCTCAGTCTCATACTTGGTCTTCAAGTTGTTTAATGCTAACTCTGCAGTCTATACAAAAAAAGAAATTATATTACTGCAACAACCAACAATGCAATTCAATTAATACAATAAGACACATCTTAATTGACGTTTTTAAGAGCCTTAATTCGGGTTCATTCATAAGTGGAACAAAAAAGTTTTGCCTTTATCCTTTGTTAAAATTAATGTGGAAATGATATGTGCTATTGCAAGTAATTAGTCAGAAAGAAGCACTTTCCAGTAGTACGTTTGATTTTCTGCTTTGTCCAACTAAACTATAAAAAGCTGAAGTAATTCTCTTTTATTCAAGTAATTCTCTTTGATTCTTTCCCATATTGATGATGTGTTAATGATGTCATACTAAACCAGACATTAACATTACATTAAACTAATTGAAAACATCACTGGCAAAAACATCTTTGAAGTGAAATTAGATTTTTTAGTTTGTCATTAGCGTCATATGCCTCACTTTCTAATATGGAGAACTGTATACTAACCCGTTTCGTTTCACTTTTCAGAATGTGTAAAACACGTTTGGTTGGATCCATTTTATAATTACAAACTCTTTAAAATTGTCATGATGTCAAATTCCCATTTCATTGTACAATATTTCCCCATGACCGTGTGAAGTGTCTATATAACTGATCATGTGATGTACCTGTTTGTTGGCTTTCAGGACAGTTCTGAGAGTGGCTATCTGCTCTCTCTTGGTGCTAAGGAGAGACTTGAGCTTTAACACTTCCTCAAGCAGTGCCTCAATGTCAGGCTCTGACTCAGAGTTGCCTCCTGCAGCTGGGGAGCACAACGTGTTGTGCTGTCGGCTCAGGTCTACCGCCACCTTTAAAATGTAAATAGTATAAATGTTATTATGTACTGTATAAACAGACAAACAGAGATCAAACAAACCAACCTACCTGTAAGTGTTTAATCTGACAACGTATTATAGCCACTAGATTGCGAACACTGGTCGGGTCCCTAAAGTCTAGTGTAGGCGACCCTGGACAACTACCAAAGCTGGAGGACGTGTCTCCATTGCCCATGTCTCTCTCTCCAGCATAGGCATCTTTTACGAATGTCTCTCCTGACTGCCTGTGTCTCCGGAATGATCCTTGATAGTGGTTATTCGTTCTTCCAGGCTGCCCTCCACCACGATAATAATCAAGCGTCACGCGACTGGGTGTAAGGTTGTTACTGACACACACATGATGGTAAAGGTTAGCGAGCTCCTCAGAAAATGCAACAAGCTCCTCCTGTGCAACACTGAGATGACCTTCAGAGTCTGTTGCGACCTTCCTTGTGGCACCAATTTCCTGCTCCAGCTGTCGTATTCGTTCTTGGTCTTGACAGTTGGCAGCGATGCATTGTCGAAGTTTGTTAGCAAATTCTTCTGCTTCGTGCCTCCAGCGTTCCTTCTCCTGCTTGCAACGTTTTTCTAGGATTTTGGAGTGTTCGCCAGCCACCTTTAGCTCCTTACGGAGACGGACAAGCTCCTCATTTGCTACTTGCATGTGACCCTCTAGTACCTCTGTGCTTTTTGCATCTACCTCGTAGTAGCTGATGCCGTTTTCGGTCTCTTGGTTCAGAGGGTTCCTTAGAGTCGGGCTTGTTGAGATTGTGCTCTGAAGGGTCTCCAAACGTTGTGTCAACTTTTCCATCTTAACCTGTTGTTCATTAAGTGCGTCTTTAGATTGAACTAACTGCCGCTGGAGATCTTGCACTGTGCTGATGAGTGTTGTGTTTTCTCTTTCCACCTAGAGATTGAACCACAAGGTTTATTCAGATGAAATAGTCCAGAAAGAACATGTGTACTTTTCAGTTAAGGATTACAGCGGTCAAAAAAATCCTGTGTTTGTCTGTGTTTGTCTGTGTTTGTCAGCTAAAAATGTAAACACTTCAATTTTCTATTTATTGCATAATAATTGTATATTGTATATACTTGAATTGTATTGTATGTATATTTATTTGCGTAAACAAATAAAGAGTCAAATGAGTTGAGTTCCTGTCGTCGCATTTAAGTTCAGTCAAGTAACGCTTCTTTTAATCTATTGGCAACTTAAAATATACTGCCAAGACATACTTTTAGATAGCTGGCTAAATAATAGTCACTTGTAATTTTTGCTTGATATCAGAAATACTCTTGAGGATGTTTGGCTTGCGGATTAACGATTGTTTATATTGTTGCTTTGATAATGTATCTACAATTGTGGTTCTTGAGGCAAAATATTAAAAGCAATATCATCAACTTCTATGTTAAAGATTCTGTAGCTGAATTTTAATCACTCAAATAGTGATAAACATATTATTAATGGTATACTTTAAGTCCTCAGCTATACATAAATGCCATTAAATTTGTAATGAACACATTAGTTTTATAATTAGCATTGTTGCTTCGCCTCTTTCCTCGTGTTAGAAAAACACACCCATTTTGTTCCTAACTATTTAAGCCCTGCCTCCCAGTGTGCTCTGATTGGTAAAAGGGTCTAGTCTACTGTTAATGGTCACCTTGGCTTTGAGTTACTGCATCACCACAAGTGATGAGACGACATCATGTGAATATGGTTACTTCCGTAATTGATCTCTGACGACACGTCACTGAAGAAACTGAATGACTACAATCCTGACGTTTACTGTAGTCCAAGACATATATGTCTCTAAGATAGCTCACTTTATCGTGAACTTTGGGATTTGTAACTTCACAGACCGTTTACAGGTGCCAACACACACAAACACACAAAAAGAATGTCAAATGAGGTTTAGAATCCGAGAAGTACTTTAAACATCCTGCACATCAGTTCCAATGTTATTAAACATTATCTTGTGAAAAACTCACTATTAAAAGTACATATTTCACAAATAAAAGCAAAATTAAACACTAGGCTTCATAAAACTGTAGGTCTGACTTGATGACTGTTTAACTACATCCTGGATAGACTGCAGTATGAAACAGGAAGTAGACGGTCAGATCGGTTTCACACAATCTATTTTAACTGAACGGATTTAATTAACACAAGGCCATCAATAAGGCTGGTCTGAAATTAGATCTGAAGGTGTCAGTTATGTAGTTTTGTAATACAGTTAATGCATGGTATTGGGTTCTTTTCATATGGCCAAAGTGTTTTTCAGGTGAGAGAAATAGGAGAGATAATGCTCAATTATGCAAAGTTTAAGGCTTGATAAACAAGGTTGGGTGTGTTTCGCATAGCAAATAGGGAAAAGTGTATTCAACTCATTTGCAAACTTAAAATGTAGGCCAAGAAGAAAGTTAGACAACTAAAAATATTTAATACTAAACTGACTACACAGCTTATAAATTGAGTAAGAAGTATGAGGACGCGGGATATAAACAGCTTTTCCCACCTGTATCAGCTCTTGCTTAAGTTTCTGGCTGTCTGACAGTTGCAGCTCACTTAATAGGTCAGCCACAAGACCCGGAGCCTGAGGTCTGAAAAACACATCACTGCTCCTGGGTGTAGAACATCTATTTTTCTCCATCCCTTTAGAATTGTTATATCCACTGTCTAACTCCTCCTCCTCCTTTTCCTTCTCTCCGTCATGGCTATCATCCAGCTGTATCTCCAGGTGGCTGATGGAGTCGAAGGGGTTGAGGTTTAGGTTGGCCATCTCTCGTCTCAAGCTGTTCTTCTGTTCTCTCTCATCTTTCAGGGCCTCCAGAGCCTCTTCCAGCTGATGCTCAGCAATCTCCCGCAGACGTCCAGCCTCCTCCAGCTGTGCCCTCATCAGCTCTAGCGCCTCTTCTTTGTGAGTTAATTCCAGTTTCACTGATTCAAACTCCACCTGCAAATGCAACCATAAACATCTATTATGCTATCATAATGTGACTGACAATTCAAAGTCAATGACATCGACATTAAAGTACATTTTTTTAAATCCAGCAGCACGTATTGGTGAGGCTGCATACTGCAGCGAACATTTTCACCCCATTCCATCTATTTCAAAGCAATTAAGAGGCTGTAAGAGGACAAAAGTTTTGTCAAATTCTCGCTTATGTGCCGGAGGGGATAACATATTTACAGCTCGCATTTGGTAACTCTGTTTGTCTGTTTAGGGCTACTGATGAAATATGTCGTCAATTTTATGTAAGGGGACCGGACTGTTTGCAGATAAAAATGGCTAATTCTCAGATAATAAAAACACTACATTGTGCAAGGTCTCTAAATACCTCTGAAGTCAGTTTTGTAAATTAGTTTGCATTTCTGTCAATAGATCATCCAACAACATTATAAACTATACCTTTTAATCAGCTGTAAGGAAAATATATCCACCAAATGACGGTTCATGTCAGGATTAAAAAATATCCTGTGCGATATAATGATTAAAAAAAAATTCCAGGCAATACAGGATTAAACGAAATGTTAACATCAATATGGAAAGTGTTAAACTTGAAGAGGCTCTGTGGGTTCTGACACGCGAAGTCTAGTCTCGCTTCAGTGCTCATGTTACCATGCTACAACAAAGGCTAAAACATATACAGCGGGGAAAATAAGTATTTTACACATCAAAATTTTTATCAGTAAGGAGAGTTGTGAGAAGTGGGCTTTTGACACAATTTCCACCAGATGCAGCCATCAAGCCAAATATTGAATTCATACAAAGAAACCAGAACATTTAAGTATACAAAGTTGAGTCAAAGCAGAAAGTTGCAGGTTCAATCCCAGTGCCAGCAGACAATCCCTGACAAGTCCCCTACCCTAGTTTTTTCTGCAGTGAGAATTGGACCCTGCATAATAGTCACTCTTGATAAAAGTGTCTGCAAAATGAATAAATGTAAATGTAAGATCTGGGTCACAGATTCACAGATACAACTTTTTATTTAAAAGAGTAAATGTATCTGTAAAATTTGATAAAACTGAATTCACACTGAACCGATTTTTGTGCATATCAAATGACTACAATACTTTAACAGTAACTGGCAGATGACATCAACATTTGATCAGATGTTTAAGACAACTTTTATGACTTAATGACTGCTCTTAAACAATGAAAGGATGAGCTGGAAGTGACTCAGGAGTCAAGAGACATGACAAAACTCTATGAGGTAAAGTGAAATATTGTGGAAGGCTCTGCTTATGTGTGTAGACTGCAAGATCTCATCCGGAACAAACTGGTTTTAATCCAATAAACAAGGCGTTCCAGCCTCTGTGTGACTGTGAATTTTATGTGGGTAGAGAATTCCGCTCTCTTGAGCAATCCCTCAGCAGGAAGGTTCTGTTATCAGCTAAAGCTCACACACTGCCATCAATATGCTTGTACTGCTATGTATGTGTGTTCTCATCACACCTGCTGTCAAAGTCACATGGCATTTCTTCACTAGTCTGTTTCACACCATTACACCTGTGTCCAGCAAATACTTTAAATGCTATGAACAAAACGTGTAAGATTTAGGTTAAAGTTATAAAAAGGTCACACTTTAGATTAGGGTCAAGTTCTCACTATTTAATATGTCTCAGTAAGCTTCTACTTTCTTCTTATTATAAGGGGGTTGTTAAATTTAGGTATTGGGTAGGGTTAATGAAAAAAAATCACATTTAATTTTAAGTCCCACACCTGGTTCTCTTTGAGCACAGAGACTTGTTTCTGAAGGGAGATGTTTTCTTCCTCTAGTTCAGTGTTGTCTTGAAGCTGCTGGATCTCCCGAGTCTTGTGCTCTTTCAGCTGCTTTTTAACATGCATGTTCTCCGCATCCATACACTCACAATCCTAAGAGAAAGAAAATCAGCACATGAAACACAGAGTGCATATGTGTACTTTAAGATAAACAGAGATCAAATGATGGTTGCATCAACTTAAGCAGCTGTAGCTCAGTACAGATTCTCTTTTAACATTACATAAAAAATTCATAGAACATAAGTTCTCCTCACACCATGTAATTTCTGAAGTCAAGTGGCTTTATTATACTAAACTCTTGTGTCAGACTGTTCATCAGAACACTTCACCGTGATCTGTATCCTCTTGGAAGAGATCAGCTGACATTGAAACCCTAACTGGTGGTTTTGCGCTACACAACGTGGCCTCATGGAGACATAGCGTCAGATTTCACTTTTACTTGATCAGCTAGTTCTATAGCAGAGGGTGCAGTTTCGGCTCTATTTAACACTTCTTCTTTGTTCTTCTCCTATTGTTAAACATAAAAATAGCATCTTTCATTTAGCTTAAAATATATCCATACACCACAAACAGTTAAAATGAGTGTACAAGACAGCTCCTAAAATGCTGTTGACATATTATGTGGTTTTGAATACTTGGGCACATTGCAACAAAAAACAGCGGACTTCTAAATGGCAAGTGGGGTTATACCTTCTTTATTTGAACATAAAGCCCTGCAAGTCTCTCATTTTCAGCTGTGGAGTTGGCCACCAAGACACGAGCCTGTTTAAGCTCAGTCTGCAGCTCATCGATGCGTATGGCCATGGCCGCCTCTTTGCTGGCTGTCTCTTGCAGAAGACTCTCCTCTCGGCTTTCTCCATCTGCTGCAGCACGTTTATGACTGTAGACAGAGTCCGCCAGGGCCTACAAACACACACAACACATTAAACCCTCATTACATGCTTATCTAACAATTTATAATAAACAGATATATTTGGCTGCAGAATAAATAAGCATTGACATAAATGATGACCACGAGCTACTTCAAGCATGAATTACTGGCATTCTTACAATAACTCAAGCTGTATAAGGCTGTTTTCACTTGTTTTTAGAATTTGTTTAGTTGCCTAGACTGTAAAGCAGTTGTGTTTATATCTGGCAAAGCAAAATCTATATATATGAACTAGGGATGTGAGATATTGGCAAAATATTATTATCTGGATGTAATCAGGGATTTTGCCGATAACTGTATCCAACAACAACAACAACCACCACCACCACCACCACCACCACCACCACCACCACCACCACCACCACCACCACCACCACCACCACCACCACCACCACCACCACCACCACAACAACAACAACAACAACCAACGTACAACAATAACATTACATATAATGAAAACAGTAAAATGAAGAGAGGTTTTTAGATTTATTATTTTAAATAACACAACAACGTATACTAAGCACAGCTCACTGACAATATTTTTACTCTAAAAAATATACAAAAAAACTAAAGGTTGGTTGTATTCTATATGTGTACACACAGATGGTACAGCATGTAACTACAGCACTTAGATGCATGGAAAGTGAATGCAGGTTTTCATTGGTTATAAAAATGAGCAACATATTTGGTGATGTAATTTTAATTATTGTTAAAACAACATTTGTAAAATTCTGCACAAAATATGTCTTTCACACACCTAGCATTAGCAACCAAACATTGACTGAAATGGTCTTGACTCATTTTTCATAGAAATGTACACCATATTGTCCCACATTCACTATTACATGGATCAAGACTAAGCCTGTAAAAAACATAGCCACATACTTTTTGAACATTACAATTTAAGTCATGTATGAACAGGTTTGTGCTAGTCTATAATTTGTGATAAACTGCAGTCTGAAGCAATGCGGATGACTGAGCCTGACACATACACACACAATTTGTACAGAATGCGTATGGCAGGGGAATTAGATGAAACATGTTTTATACAAGATTATTATAAAATGAATAATTCTTTAGTACAGTCTAAGCACCAATTAAACTGTGAAATATCTAAAGGCTACAACCGACATCACATGCTCTTTCTAGCAAACTAGACTCAAACACTGTTCATTGCTGTCGTTCTACAACGCTCGCCTACTTTAGCAATTTCATGCTCTACTAATCAGACATACAGAAATACAGGAGCCTAATCTTCATACTGGATTTTTATATGTGGAAAACCAACTCAACATAAAACATCAGTTACATATCAGTTAAACGTTGTCAACCAACAAAAAAATCCCCCTCAAATGCTCTGAATGTGACATTTTCAAAATCAGGGATTTATGACGAACGCTTTATATAATACATCGGCTTACACAAAACCCATTAAAGCTCAGGCAAAGCAGGATCACAGTATATTTGTTTTTGTTCTTTGGCCATGAACCACATATAGCTCTGCTAAATATACAAACAGCTTTTTTATGGTGTTTCACTCTTTCTGTCTTTTACAATACATTTCATTCTTTGTGCTTTTTAAGGCATGCCCCCTTTACAAGAGCAACCGCTGTAAGATGCTGTCATGTCAAATATAGGTTTTGGCTACCCTACATCTACATCCTCTTTGCAAAGCCCGTTTAAGATAGTGGCACCTGGCAAGATCACAAAACTACTGCCAAAATGTTAGGATCAGACAGCAGTGTAGACGGGGAACTGGTTAAAAATAAACTTCAAGAGACATTTGTTCTTGTATGTTGACGCAGCTACACACATTAAAATAAAAAAAAATAAAAAAAACAACAACAGAATTTCCCCACAGGATTTCTGAAGTTGTAACTCCTTTAAAAGCAAAGCATCATTAGGTGACATTTGCCTTTAATATATCTTATTTTGTATTGATCTGAAGAAAGAGGGTCATGCAGGTTTTATATGACAAGAGGGAGAGTAAATGATGACAGAATGTTCATTGCTTTCTTTGTGGACAGTCTCATACAGAATAACAATAATGTCACGAATGCTGATTTAACAGAAAATAAAGATAAAAAAACACTAAAAACACAATCAAATTATGGAGCTAAAAATTTTGCATATCAAGAACAAGTAGTAAAAGTTGGCCAAACACTGAATGTACAATGTGGTTGTGTTTACACAATACATTTAAATACGCAAACCATCAATTTAAAGGCCATAGTACATGATACACACAGAGAAAGTGTATTTAACTTTCGACAGGAGATGCAGCGATATATCAACAGGTTAATGGCTCTGGTGGTTCGAGTCTTGGACTCGTGATCCGAAGGTTGCTGGTTCGAGACTCGGAACCAGCGGGAATACCACGACTGAGGTGAGTTCCTTGAGCAAGGCACCGTCCCCCCCACTGGTCCCCGGGCGCCGCGGCATGGCTGTGTGTGTTCACAGTGTGTGTGTGTGTGTTCACTTACTGGATGGGTTAAATGTAGAGCACAAAATCCAAGTACTTGGCAATACGTCACGTCACTTAACTTCACTACAATGTGTGCTTGACCTTCACTCATAACTGTTCAGACAGGAGTGTCTAATTTCAATACTTGCTTGTACCACACATATCTTTGGATATCATTCAGAGTTTGCCTTCTTTCACTGACCTCTCTAAGCTCCTGCAGCTCCAGTTTAAGCGCTTCATGTTCTTCCTCCAGCTGGCTGTGTTTGCTCTTCAGGGCAGCGCTCTCCTCCAGAACGGCCAGGCCGTACCGAGCAGCCTGTAGCTTTTCTTCATTGGCCTCCTGCAGCTCGGCCGTCAGTCTCTCCAGCTCGGCCCGAAGCCCGCCGACTCCTTCAGAGACCCCCGGCACCTCTCCATCGCCCTCGTCCAACATCCTCACGCTCCGACTGAGATGAACATCAATCAACCGCGTGTCATCATACCTGTGATCAGACCGATGCTTTAAACATGCAGCCGAGTCCCTGTGGAACCTGAAAGGAGATATTTGGAGAAATGTCAGAGAGGTTTTGGTAGTTTGGTTAACAACATTCTTCACAATATCTTCTTTCGTGTGCTGCAGATGGTCACACAGGAATGACATTTAAAGCAAACAGAATGTATATGAAAAATTAAACCTAATTAATGTGTAAATAGGAAAGCTGTATAATAAACACGACACTAACACGACACAAATCTTACTTTACGTCTGCCGGAAACGAAGCTGGTTTGTAGTTTTTATTCAACATCCCTACAGGAAGTATATGCAGTACTTGACCTTCTTACTATATAACTTCGGAAATAAATAATTATATACTAGTTTGTTAAAATATGATAGATGACGTGTGTTTAAACATAATATAAAATACATTATTTCGTGTCATAACAACATAATCCCTGACCAACCGTCAGACTGAAGCATCTGTTTATGTTAGCTCGGTTCAGCTAACGCTACATTGTTAGCTAATACTTTCTTAATATAAAGATGTCCGTTTTAAAGACGTCTTACCTTTTATTTGACCTTTAATGTCTAATTAAAAAGATTTTAGGAGGATTTTAGGGGATCAGACCTGCACCCCTCGCGCGCTCTCCAGTCAGTCAGCGGTTTGAATGAATGCACGCGCACTGACGCGCCTCCACTTCCGGCTCGATGCCCATTCTGCCGGAAGTGGTTCTGAACTGCTGACTTTTTTAAATATTTATTTTACCTTTGCATAAAAACAAAAAATGTACTTCATACAACTTAAATAAACAGGTGTGGATTGTACATTACGTATTCCCACAAAAAATAATTTAATTAATTAATTAATTAATTAACTGTAAAATCATTCTATACAACCAAATCCCATCAATATATAGTATAAAGTTTAGCTTTTGTCATTTTTTAAACTTTTAACATATATTGCATTTTTTTTGGTAAACCAATAATCAAGGGGGTCATTTTAATATTTATATTTGTGGATGTAGAATTTTACTAGAATAATAACATTGTTAACTACAAAATATGTATTTTTTTCAACTATCAAACCAAATTTTCTATTTTCTCATAGTATTAATATTAAGCATTTTTGCTGCATTCATTCAAATACTCACATCCAAAAATAATGCACTGAAAAGTAAATGTTCCACTGTTTTTACATATCTGACATGCATTCGACTCTTTAGCCTTAAATGAACATTTAAACATTCTTTGGCAGTGTTCGTATGATTAAAAATGTTGTGAACTTTTTTACATTTGGGGTAACAGGAAAATAAAGGAAATTAAATCTAATCTTGTATTCTTTTTTTCCATAGTGTCCAAATATTTCCGAAATATATAATTCCTCCTCGCCTAGAAAGCATATTTGTGTCAAACATCTATGTAATAATTTGTAAGAAAACCTTTTCTTGTCTGCACATTTTAAATTCCTTATCATGAGATCACATATTTTAGGAGTGATTACTGCGTATTTTACATAAATTAATCATTTAAAGTAAAGTAAGTGACAGATGTTACATGCTCACCTGTATGCCTTTTTGTCTGTCAAAATGCTGAAACATGAAAAATAGAAAAACATTTCCATTATATGATCATAATATATTTTACATCCATAACCATATCCATAATGGCTTTATTATAGTTAAAAGTGTAATGAAGTGCTTCACTTTTACGGGACAACCATTGAAAACAGTTGTTATTTACAATGGATCAGTATGACAACAGGTGTTTGTATAACTGAAGCCCAATGTTCACCGCATGGCCCACAAGGGTCAAATTGCCCATATTGTTTGCCTTGTACAATGCCAATTTTTATAGCAGCTGCATTTATTTAGGCCTATGATAGCACTTATTTATTAAAGATTTATTTATGATCAGCTCCAATTGCAAGAACTATAGATGCCATGTATGTGGTGGCGATTGCTGGATTGCAATATCCAACAGAAGTGTCTAATAATATATTAGATAGACATTTTAAGCTCTTACAGTCCATTGCTGTGCACAGTGGCAGCTGCTTGGAACACTAAGAATCAGAAAATAACATTTTTGATAATAATTTGTATATTAAAATTTTATTGCAGGTTTTGAATGTGATAATATATTAATTTTCACTCTAAAAAGTATAACTAGAATTTACTCAGTTGTTTTAGTGAAAATATACAAAGTTAAATTTAAATTTGTGAAATCAATGAACTATAATGTTTAAATTGAGTGAGTACGTAAAAACTGTAATAAAAACTGAAATAAGAAGTCACTTAAATATTATTTGTTCATTAAATACCTATTTCGTTTAGTTAAATCAACTTAAATAATAAGCATATTTTGAAGGAGTTAACTTTTGAGGATTCATTTCATTTTTTGCCATGTCCCTTTCTTAAAAAACACTTAAATTATTTTTATAAAGTTAATTGTCTTTTAATTTTGTGGTAGGCTTTACACCACTGGAATAATTTTTTAGAGTGAAGAAAAAAGTTAACGAGATCTAATGAGATTGGGCAATGCCCATAACTGTGGGAAACCCAGCTCTAGACATATACATTTCCCTCAAGTTTAGAGGTCACAGGGCTTTGAGATTTACATGCCAGTCTATGCCCTTATAAACATACCAAGAACGTCAATACCATGGCAAAGAAGTGCTCAGTGATGTAAATGTAACATCACTCATAAAATATGATATTACATGTTTCTCATGAAAACGGCATCAGTGTCTTTTACTAAAGATTAAAGACTATTTCATTTCAATTTATTTGATTTTATGTGGCAAAGGAACAGGTGGTGTGAAAAAAATTATATCCTGTAACTTTACAAATGGTCAAAGATGAAAAACAGTTAAAGTCAAATTCTTCACCATGTCATGATCTTAATATATTATGATAATTCTTCTTTTAGTAAATTTGATAAACTATAAATCATGCCCACCTGAGCAGATTTTTTTTATTTGCCGGTCATCTCTTTCATGCACATTGAAATTGATTCATGTCTATGAGGGTTAGCTTGAACCACAAAGCCATTACTTTTTACATTTTTTACACACGTTCACATCTCTGAGGTCCACAGAAGGATATTTTATCAAATGAAGTGGTCTTAAATCACTGTGTTCCCGTGGACCTAGAGGTCGGGCAGAGAGGGGAGCACTTTATCAGATGGGGGTCAAGAAGGAATGGGAATGGAGAGGGAGGGGATGGGTTGTGTCAGGGTCAGTGGGAGAAATAGTATAAAATCACAAGATGAAAACCTCTTTTAAAGAAGGAAAAAGTTTGTGTGGGAGTTAAGGGAACTGTAATATAGTTAAAAGGTTGTTGAGTGTTTTTATTGAGTATTTACAGTGATAAGATCCATCTGGAGAATGAAAGTGCACTGCTTGGCTCTTCTACTTCTGTTATCGTCAGCCACCAGCATAAAGGCCTTATGGAGGTGAGTGAAGTCATGCTGTATTATTTTATAGAGAATAACTGTCTTTGCAGTTAGGTCACAACATTGGACTTAAACATGACTATATAATGTTAATCTACAGTGAGTTTTAATGTTCTTCCAGGAACTTTATGTACACACAACATAAAACATAATCCTTAGAAAAAAGAATTTGAATATTATTGGATTATCCTTAATTTGCAGAACTTTCGAAATATATTTGTTCTTTATAAGGTATGGGGTTAATATTTTTTTTATATACAATAAAATTGTTTGCTTATCTTTAATCTCAAATCATTGTACAGTGCTTTATTATTTTCAAGATCTATGTTATTATTTGTTCAATTTCCTGGGAATCAAACCAACTATCAATTGATTTGATCTACCCTTAGAGTCAGGAATCTTACTACTACAAAAGAGAATAAACATTGTGTGAACTTTCAATGGCAGATGCTGAAGAATGTTGAATTTGTGTCTAAACAAAGTTTAGTCAAGTATATGCAAAAGTGTACCTTTTTAGTAAGTGCACCAATGTAAATGTATTTGAAGTGTACTTGTTAGTGTACTAAGAGCAACTGGGCCTAAATTGGCCTACATTCTAGTTTTTAAAAGTATACTTTCATATTTTGAGTTTTAAATAAGTAAAGTAATAGCACACTTCAATAATCTTATTCTTCTCAAAGGTACGCTGTAGCAACATCTTTTTTTCTCTTAGAATGAAATGTACTGCTTTTTTGAGTTGCTTTAATCTTTTAATAAAGTAAAAATTTAAACTTTTCTATCTCCATTAGGGTAAAACTGAAGAAAATGCCCTCTATAAGAGAAACCCTCAAAGAAATGGGCGTCACACCGGCTCAGGTGTGGTCTCAGGTTATGCCAAAAATGAATGAACCTTCACCCAAAAATGGCACTGCACCTACACCTCTGATCAACTACTTAGACGTAAGACCCAAAGTAAATTTGAACCATGCCCCGTCGTTCAGAAATTTGTATTTTGTCATCTTTCCCTTGGTTGTTTTCAGACACAATACTTTGGTGAAATTAGAATTGGTTCACCAACGCAGATGTTTTATGTCGTGTTTGACACCGGTTCTGCAAACCTCTGGGTTCCCTCACAAAGTTGTTCTCCTTTATACACAGCTTGTTGTGAGTCATTTGGTTAAACTCATAAAAAAATATTTTTGTACTGCCAATAATAAAGCTATGATGTTTCTGACGATTCTGGCCTGCTTTTAATTTTTTATTCCTTTTTTTTCTTAACTAAGTCACACACAATAGGTATGATGCTTCCAGATCTGTCACTCACATTTACAATGGCACAGGATTCTCCATCCAGTATGCATCCGGAAATGTCCGAGGATTTCTCAGTGAGGATGTGGTTATTGTGAGTATGCAGTAGTTTTAACAAATACTGTCAATATATATCAAACAATTTTTTTTAAAAGGGATTCATAGATATTATATTCCAAGGCATTTTACACAATAGTTTCACAAGCAGAGCAAGTATGATACCTAGTGGAAAACTAGTGGAAAAGCACATTAACTTACCTATGGTTTTTTTAGGTGGGTGGCATCCCAGTGGTCCAAGTGTTCGCAGAGGCAACAGCTCTCCCTGCTATCCCGTTCATCTTTGCCAAGTTCGACGGTGTGTTGGGAATGGGCTATCCACATGTAGCCATTGATGGAATTACACCTGTATTTGATCGCATCATGTCTCAAGGAGTCCTGAAAGAGAACGTTTTCTCTGTGTACTACAGTAGGTAAGCATCAGGATTTATGTTAATAATGATAATGAATTACAAGTGTTTTCTTTACATACTGTTTTATATTCAAATAAAATTGTAAACAGCAGATGTGAATTAAGGAGAAATATATGTTCCTCTGTTGGTCAATTGGAATTTGATGCAAAGGAAATCAGAAAGACGTGCAGTGTTCGAGTTACACAAGTATTAAAATGTATTTAAGTGAGAGGCTAATTTACCCAGAAATAAAATGTTTGTCATTTCAAAACTTACATTTACATCATTTACATTTACATTTAGTCATTTAGCAGACGCTTTTATCCAAAGCGACTTACAATAGTCGAGGAGACAATGAAGCGGTAAATGGGCGATACAACAATAGGTGAACAAGTGCTACAACAATGCTACTTGTCTTGCTTTCATTTTTTCCTGCATAACGTAAAAGAAGATATTTGGAAGAATGTTGGTAACCGAAATGCAGTGGGTTTTGTTCACATTTATTGAATGGACACAAAATAAAGTCAACGGGTGACAGCCACCAACCTTTTTCAAAATATGTTCTTTTGTGTTCTGGAGAAAAAAAAAGTGATTTAAGTGTCAAGAAAATGAGTAAATGATAACACAATTTTCAGTTTAGGGAAAACAATCAATTAATATGAGCAACCTTGTACACAAATAAGTGCTGTATATATTTTGTCCTTATAAGGGACCCAACACACATACCGGGAGGAGAGCTGGTGTTGGGCGGCACAGATCCAAACTATCACACTGGATCTTTCCACTATATCAGTACCAAAGAGGAGGGCAAATGGGAGATCCTTATGAAGGGGTAAGAAAATAACATTATTATCATCATGATCTTTAGTTTGGTAGATTCTTTCATTCCCGGAATCTGCCCCACATCACAGTAGGTACCTGTTCTTTATTTTAAACAATTTATTTACTTATCTTTTATTGTTTTATCACTGTAGCTTTAGTTTTTTGTGATAGATATTACAGTCAGTTTGAATAAATTCA
>CM065656.1:19957290-19982202 GCA_033220385.1 Triplophysa yarkandensis
CAGAGAGAGAGAGAGAGAGAGAGAGAGAGAGAGAGACCAGAGAGAGAGAGAGAGAGAGAGACCAGAGAGAGAGAGAGAGAGAGAGGAGAGAGAGAGAGAGAGAGAGAGAGAGACCAGAGAGAGAGAGACCAGAGAGAGAGAGACCAGAGAGAGAGAGACCAAGAGAGAGAGAGAGACCAGAGAGAGAGAGACCAGAGAGAGAGAGAGAGAGAGAGGAGAGAGAGAGAGAGAGAGAGAGGAGAGAGAGAGAGAGAGAGAGAGAGAGAGGAGAGAGAGAGAGAGAGAGAGAGAACTTGCAGAACAGGATTAACTGATTATAACTGAAATCACAGAAACTCAATGCAGTGATTGTTAACTTGTGATGTTTGAGTTCTATAATGTGATATAAATATAAATATAAATATTAACTGATGATAACTTGACCACTACATGATGACATCATCACATGTTTATCACATTTACATGTGTCACGTGTCTTAATAAAGAGCTTAAAAAACACACAAAACAGAAATATCTCAACAAATTCTTCAATAATTATAATAACAATCATTAAACTTCAGCATTATAAAGTTCGTCTCTATGACAACAATTATAAGCATTTAAATCATCACTAAACACATGAATAAATAAATAAATAAATAAATAAATAAATGAATGAATGAAAAGTTTTGCGTGTTTTGTTGTGTTGCAGATTTACATAATAATGTGATTTTATAAAAACCTGAAATATTAAAATAATTAATCAGCTCAAATAAATATAACCTTTACCTTTAGTTTCCCCACGAGAGAGAGCCCGCAGATCACGTGTTTCCGGTGCGCACCTGTTCACCTGAAGACACACACACACACACACACACACACACACACACACACACACACGCACACACACACCAAACCGGAAGAGCCTGACGCGCGACCCCGTGGGCGTGAGTGGCGCTTCCGCATTCCACAGATTGTGATTGGTCCTCCCGGCGTAACCGGAGAGCTCGAGAGATGACGTCACAGTACCTGCGCTCGGCTCGCTTGCAGATTCATGACGTCACATTAAAACTACTTATAACAAGTTTTTATGCGTCATATAACTTTAACACAATGATGAGAATGATATTAAAGATAAATATTAAAATGTTCAAGTGTGCAAAATTCTTTGATGTCCAGAAGAACAAAAGCTTTTCATATTCTATAGTTTTGAATATTAACATTTATTTCTGTCACCATTATATATAGAATTATATTTTCTCAAAACCAATATAATAAAATATTTAATTGTGTAGAATTATGTGATTGGTTATAAAAGTTAAACAGAAGAACCTCATGGAAAAGTTATTAACTGGAAAAGATAAATCCTAAATCATAAACAAAAAATATTTCACGAATGTATTAACAAACTAAATTGTTTTTATGCATTTAAAGACAAATACTACACAGAAATGTAATTCAATGTATTATCTTTGTGAAGAATGTAAAGAATGAAAAAACTCTAGGACACGAGATGTTTAAAATAAATAATCTATATTCGGTAAGATCTTCTACATTATTTATTCTATAGACACCAAACATGCCGAGTTCTCCAAACCTCGTCTGCCTTTTTATTTTTTGTCTTACTTCCTTTAAAACGAACCCCGTCAAAACATAAAAACAACATCTTAAAACAAGATTTCTAGTAAATGTTACATGATTTAATCAATATTCACAATGTCACATTACTAACATCAGGTCAGTCATTATTTCATATATAACAGACAGAGAGAGGAATGACCACATAAAAGTGCACGAGAACATGTGAAGAAGAGCAAGACCAGTTCAGACAACACACAAGACAGATCAAGACCAGAACACAAAACTACTTCCCATGTTTTAGATGGCTCGGCAGAACTGGTTTTGTAATGCAACATTATTTTCAATGGGTTTTGTGAACATCATAAATAAAACAGAATGTGCTTTTAATGTAAACATTGACACTAATAACAGCTCATGCGTACAAACGGGAACTTCATGCATGTGTACGAAAACATCATCACATCTACAGAAGACATCATCTGAAACGCAACATCGTTGTCAAACACGTGAAGAAGACGCGTGTCACACAGACACATCCTCTCAAACATCAGCCGTTCACACAGATCACGACTACAAGACATAAACGTCTGAAATCAATGAAGAAATCATATAGGGCCTTTGGCCAGAGCACAAGAGAACAAAACGTGAGGTTACATCCAGATAGATAGATTTGTTGGCGGTGGAGAAGTTATCAAAACCGTTTTATAACTACTGATCAATTTCGGCAATAGAAAAATCACGACCGAAAATGTCACAAAGTCGTATTCCAAAAAGTTGTACAAATCTTTTGACATTAACAGAGTCGTATAAAGAGTAAACATCCGACAGTGATTTCTACAGAAATCTTTCAAAACATTTCATTCTGACCAACAAAACCTTATAAAGAAACCTTCATGAAATCTCCAGACTGTCCTCGGCCTCTCTCTCATCTATTGAACGTTCTCGTTTTAATGTTGGACAGGAGACGACATGAAGTGAAGGAAAGCTTAAGGGGTGAGCCAAGGGTCTGACGGGCACAAACCGAAGAGATTTCAGAAGATGTATTGCTGACACACGGGGGATGACAGCATATTGCACGCTTTGTCTCAATCATTTTGGTTTTTGTTGCACACGGAGAAACACACACAGACAGAACACAACACAAGCACATGACAATAGTTCGTCATTGAATGTGAAATAATAGCAAGTCTCTTAGTCTCTTAAGGCAATCACCGGAGAGGAAACAAAAGACAGGTTTGGGTTTCTGTTGTCTGAAGAGTTTCCCAATCCCAAAGATTTATGAAAAACTGTTGAATGGTGTTAAAACCCATGACCAAATGAGTAACAGTCTGGTTAAGTTTAGAAATGTGACGTACCGGACTAAATCCCAAGCTGTTTTATTTACACGACACATGAGTCAGTGAATTTCTGTCTCACTTCTGAACTGTGAACAAAGATGTGAATTCAACATGACCTATACAAAATGTCAGGCGAAACTGTTAAATAAAAAATGAAAAATAAATAAAATGACACACTTTTATTTCCAAGTGAGAAACTATAATACAACCAGATCTGCTCTTCGATAAATTAATATATTAATAATGTGGCGTTACGGACCTCAGAGCCAAATAATTTACAAAACGCATCCGACACAGGCAGCCTTCAAACCTGTGGTATAATTTAAATGAACATATCATCCATTTAAATAACAAACACTGTAAACTTCAGATTCATGCATGTCTTCAGAGTCAAAGCATGCCAGTATTATTCTGCCAATATGAAGTTCATCATGCAGACAAAGTCCTGACGTACAGTAAACATCACATACAGTAGCTTTATACGGGCCCATGAACCCACAACATGAAGATCCCTTAAACACATAATCCTGAGAGCTCCAGATGTAAACTACATTTTAATATGAAACATTCAGGAACCGACACACTTTCAGATTCAGACACGACTAAAGACGCACTTTAACACCAAGTGGACAGAGTTAAACATCTTCCAGCTCTTTAAATTATTGGTGTGTTGTAGAACAGATTTACTGTACAGAAACCAGCGGCCGTACATAGATTTATATTTCAACCCCAAATCAAAAGAAACAATACAATTAAGAGGAGGTAAATCCTGTTTTTAGGCTTTTTAAGGTTTTTGCACGGGACAACTTTCAGGACAAATGTAAGCTGACCATCGTTAGAAAATCTGAAAATCTGCTTGTTCAGTTTTTTAGATACAAATTTATACATTTACGATGGCAACATGTCACAAGAAGCAAACAAAAAAGTTCTAGGGTAATTCTCAAGATTCATCATACTTATTCTCTTATGTATTGTAATAAAAACCGAACAAGATAGGTCAAAAGGTCATAAACTCACTCTTTTTACTGTAATACATTGACACAGGTTTCTTTTCATCTCAATAACCCAGATCAGATCCGATCCGATCAGATCAAGACAATAAAGTTAGTTTTAATTATTTGTACATCTCCAATACTCTCTGAGCTAAACATTCATACAGAACAACAGAGTTCAAAAACATCTCAGCAGAGCAATGTCAGACCTCAGAGATGACGGAGATGAAGATCTTCTTCAGACATGGAGAGAAGTTTTATTATCTGTAGGGTACAGTATGATTCAGGAGTCCCGAGTCGGTGCTGTGATGTCACACTGGATCAGATATTGTGTTCATTCACTACAAGAACTCCAATGTGTGTCAATTACGGAGAAAGTGTCCGAGGTTAGAAATGTCTTGTTCTGCGGCATCGCCCAAGCATCCTCGCCGTTTTAAAGAGATAAACACGATACAGTCACTGTTGTGTCATGCACATCAGTTCATAAATTATATTCTTCTGGCAGTGACGATCAATCCTCACATTTTGATTGAATCAAAAGGATCAAAAAGACGGCCTCCTGGTTTCCTTTTCCTCTTGATTTTTACATGCAGTTTTTCTAGGAATAGTGCGCTAAGGTTTTCATTTCTCGTGTCGATGATGATGACAGAACATGATGTAAAGCTTTCAGTCGTGACTTTAGTTTTTCAAAATCTGACTGATCAGAAAGAGCACAACATCTCTGAAAACTCAATCCTTCAAACCATCCTTATAGTTTGTCTCATCTAAAGAAAGCGCTTGTCTTTAACACTAGTTGACCTTGTCAGTAAATCACACACAAATCTACATGTTTAAACCGCTGTGGTGTCAACACAAGCCTTTTATTCTGTTCTTCAACTATAGAGACGATGAGATGAAAATGTGACTATTTTACAGCATTCTTCAGGTTCTAAACCTTGTTTCATTTTAACAACATCACCTCTCATTTCTTGTATCACATATTCTCTTTTAATCTTTGTATTTTAGTGCATTTAATGCTTCATTTCAGCTGTATGTGTGTAGATCTCTCTCTTGAGTTTAGCGTATGACATTGTTTGACCTCCTCATAACCCCTCATAAATATAAGTGTCTGTGTGTACCGTGTGTTTACTTCTGTTGTGTTTGTTTTTCAGAAACCCTGGATGTGACAGTAAGCCTCTAGGCTGGAGAAGAGGATGTACAAGAACCACAGACCCAGGAAGAGGAGAGTGGTGAGGAGACGAGAGACCCGCGGGCCGCCCAGCTCTCCTCCGATCGACGGCCTGCGTCTGAACAACAGAACCCCCATACAGATGAAGGCAAAGATAGTGAAGAGCGTGACCGAGAAGGCCAGTGACCCGGGATCCACCTCGAACTTCTTGCCCTGGACGGCCCAATAAACAGCCGCCACGGACCATGCCACACCGATGCCCAAAAACACATTTACTGCGTTACTGCCCGTCACGTTTCCCACGGAGGCATCGGCGTACTGATCCTGAGTCGCTGCCACTTTACTGGCAAACGTGTCTGGGAAAGAAAAATAGTATAAATAGAGATAACATTATATGATCTTGGCAGTGATGTGGTTTTATTTCAGCTAAGTCCACAAACCTGGAATTGAAGTGCCTAGAGCCACAAACACCACCGCCGTGACCGTGTCACGAAGCCCAACGGTGCAGCCGAAGTGTGACGCCAGGTCTCCGATAACGGCTGTCAGGAGTCCTATAACGATGATGGACACCACGAAACAAGCCCAGCCGTTCCAGTATTCTGTGGGCGGGACGAAGGCGAACAGAACCTTCCAGAACACCGTCAGGAAGTGCATGACATAATCGGAGCAGGACGGGACACGTTCCACTCTGTCTTCTTCTTCATCATCATCTCCATTACCTGAGGATAACAGAGGGTGTAAAGGGATAGTTCACGAAAAATTTTTTTAATTCCTTTGGTTGAACACGGAGAAGATACCCTATTGACTACAACAGATGAAAAATTACAATGGTAGTTCAAAGTGCCCAGGAACATTTTGTTGTCCAACATTCTTCAAAATATCTCACTTGGTTTTTAACGTTTAAATGTTAAATGTTTAAGAGAATAAAACAATACTATAGAAGTGAATTGGGTCGATGAACTGTTTGGTTATAAGCGTAAGTAAATGATGACAGAATTTTCATTTTTGGATAAATTATTCATGTGATGTGACAACACACTGTATCTACAATAACAAACCATCAGATGGCAACACTGAATCATTGGATGAATCACGTTCTTGGGACAGTCCTCCACCTTTTTTCTGTGCTCTGAGTACAACCTGATATTTGGCAATGTAATAAGTGAATATAACATTATTAATATTTAATAAAATTAATATCTGAACATATTATTGTATTTAAATATATTATTCAAATTAAATATATTAGTCATATTATAAACAGTAGTACTTATATACTTGATGTACTGTGTAAAACAAAAATATTATAGTAATGTGATTTTATTTTACGAACATTTTTAATTTGAAAATGTTTTTTTTTTGCTCGGACCTGCACTGACGGTCACGGCCTCCACAAACTGTTCTCTCCATGAATGAGTGCCGATCACCAGCGCCAGGTTGGTCTTCTTGATCAGTTTATCCACGGTGCTCTGAAACACACGACACGATGACGTACGTTATCTCTCTTTCGCTCTCATAAACACCGCTCTGAATATATGATCACACAAACACCAATTCATAAATCATGTGTTATGAAAGAGAAAAAAACTCATCTGTGAAAACCTATTTCTCTCGAATCGCTGATGATGTTTTTTTCAATCATGAAAGTCAATGGCCTTGAACTCCTCTTTAAGCACCAGCGTTGATAAATAATAGAATCAAATTTTGTCATTGACAGCTGTGAAACATCATAATGCGTCTTTACAGCGTAATACGCATCGGGTGGGAGTTTTGAATGACATTACTGAAGAAAATCGTAGATTTATAATTGAACATTTTCATCAAATGTGGTGTGAAGGAATGAAAGGACTCTCTGCTGGGAACCTCCATCATATCTACTGCACATACAAATGACCTATATACAGGAACGATCTCTACTGTATGCTGATCATGAAGGATTTTATCATCTGACCTCCTGTCGAGGCGCTTCAGACGCAGATGAACACACTGAAGACCTGAATATATCACAAGTCATCTGATGAGATTTAAATGAATGCTGTGAAAGGGCTCATTGATAGGCAGGATGGTTGCTAGGGCTCTCTAGGTCGTTGTTAAGCATCACACCACACCCCCTTGAATCCAAGTGTACGGCGAACGAATAGACACCTATATAATGTTTCTTCTAGGAATTAAATGGACGGCAAATTAAAACATTTGTGTCGCACATGTTTCTTTCCTGAGAAAGAGTCAGAAATGTCTCGTTTAGAGTTTCAGAAGAGATCTCAACTGTCTCAAACTGAGTTCAGATTTGTTAACTGTAATCCAGATTAATTTGCATTCATTAACACCTCCATACTCTTCAACATTTAAACTCAAATTACATTCTGATCTACGTGAAAATCATTTGAGACTAAGTTGAGACTAAAATGAGACACAACTGGGAACTTCATCACATCTCCTGAACTACAAAAGAGCAACACTTTCACATTCTTCCCTTGGCTTTGTGTTCCAAGATCCATACCTTGAATTCATAAGATTCCTCGATCACCACTTCCAATCGGCTGTGTTCGCCCAGAACGGGTTTTCCCATCTCCGCGATCCTCCTGGCCTCCTCCTCCTCAGCACTCAGCTCTCCTTCATGATCATCTGACACACACACAAAAAACAGAGAGGAGACACAATGAGATACAACATACAGGAAATAAGAGTCACACCTTTACCTGTCAATCCAAAACACAATCAAGACACCAGATACATCACAACACACACATGGACGCACAAACAACACCACAAGGTTTGACAAGAAAACCTCTGAGATGATCTGCGGTGTCTGGAACTTCTCATACTGTCTATTTGATTTGTCAAAGATAATGTCATGGGTTCCATTTCTGTTCAGTTCTAGTCAAACTACTCCTTTAAAATGTTCTTGTAGTCTTTTAAATAAACCTAACTGTAGCACTTAAAGCACTTTCAAGAGATCCAGCTAGAACTGAAAATGGACTTCAAGAGGCTCCTAAACCCTGTTTCTCCATCTTTTATCTCTCTTATCATGAAACGTCTGATCCCGATCGCGCCCCTGACAGGTTCGGGAAAGCTTTTAGGCCTGTCTGTGCCCTCCGGCGTGACCCGTGGAGTGTATTAAATGAGGGTTAGTGGACACATGTCAAAGATGATTCACAGGCCTTACCTTGATTCAGCAGCAGGGCTGCGTGATGTAAGAAGGACAAGAGAGATGAAGTTAGTGCTGAAGATGACCTTACTCCATTAATAAACACACACGCATAAACACACACACACACACGCACAAACACACACACACACACACACACACACACACACACACACACACACACACACACACACACACACACACACACACACACACACATATGCACGCACGCACGCACGCACGCACGCACGCACGCACACACACACACACACACACACACACACACACACACACACACATGTGCTTTACATTCCTCTGTGTGTGCCGGAAGGTCTTGTGTTGTGTTCACTTGAACGTACTTTACATTGAGAAATAAGAAAAAACTTGATGCTGAACTAAGTTTAAAAATATAAATTAAAATTAGTAAAAAATTTAAGATGGGCTTCTGAAAGATAATATAATGAGCTTAAAGAATGATTCCCTTCACTTTATAGTTGATTCCTTTTTTAATTATTATCTATTAAAATGTGTATTTATTTTATTTTGCAAGAAAACATAGATTCACGAACCCTTCAATTAAATGATGAAAAAAACACACAAAAAACAAAACTTATTTGACAGTTGTTATGAGAATCAGTTGACAAAACTCTAAGACTGATAATTATTCAATATGTCAAAATTATTACGAAACAAATTGATCGTTTGTTTTAGGTGTTTTATATTTATTTTAACATTTTTATTGAAATTAGTGTTAAGTGATTCATAATTTCAAAGTGGAAAAACAGTTCATGCACTAAACAACCTGCTCTACATTATCCAAAGTAACAGAAATGAACATATATAAATATTCCCTGATGTCAATTCTCTCAGAAACAATATTATAGAGCTGTCATGATGAAGACTACCTGAAAATATATGAACTGCTGATTTTTTATTTATGTTCAGTAATTATATAATGCATGTGAAAAAAAAACCTTCACACACCTGATATTCCTCTCTTCAACCAGCGCGGCTCCTCAAGAACAAGGAAGAAGTTCTCGTGTTTCTCATACTCCTCATCATCAATGATCCTCACCTGGATGGTTTGACTGTAGACACACACACACACACACACACACACACACACACACACACACACACACACACACACACACACACACACACACACACACACACACACACACACACACACACACACACACACACACACACACACACACACACACACACAGATATTCAGCTGGTGGCTTTTAAGTCTGACAGCGATTACTGTGACAAGTGGCAGAAAATTGCTTCTAAATAGGAAGAGTCAGACCTTGAACTGCATAATGAGACACACATGCACACAAAAAAACACTCACACGGGCACACACACAGAAACACATGAAAAGGCAAACACACAGACACGCAAACACACATGATTATAAATAGTTAATGCTGTTCCTCTGGGTTCATGAGCTGCAGCGTTCCACCCCGACATGAAACCACATTAAAAGGGCTGATGAATGATCTTGCACACACACGCACGCACGCACGCACACACACACACACACACACACACACACACACACACACACACACACACACACACACACACACACACACACTCACACAGGCACAAAAACATGCTAACACAAATCACTGGAAATGTCAGCTTTTAAATCACTTGAAAAGGTTGCATGTCAATATTTAATCACATTTAAATTCACACTGCGGGGAAAAATCTGAGCAGCACAGAAATCCCAAAGCTTTCTGAACAGATGAAACAGACACTGAAAGCATGATGTTTAATGTTCATACATCATCATTCAAACACAGGACTGTCACAGACATCACACACTCACGTGGTCTGATCATTGGTGAACTCCAGCTCTCCGTGGGTGTCCTCGAAGTCAACCCCGCCCCCCTGGGCCGACCCGGGCTCCGTGTGGTACGGGATGATGACGGTCCCGCGGGCGCCTGAGTTCCGAACCACCGTCACCTCCATTGTGCCAACGCTTTCGCTCACTCGCGTCAAACGGTCGGTGAACGTGAAGATTCCCGCGTGATCGTCATCCAGGATGGTGACGGTGGCCATCAGTGGTTCCACCAGCCGAGCTTTGGGTCCCTGATCTGCATCATCGCTCTCAAACATGCCCTCGGCATCACCCACACGCAGATTCAGCAAACGCACAAAGAAATGTTCATCCTCTTCGAAGATGTCGTCGTCGATGATGCCAACCTAGACATAGAGATATTGTTTTGATATCACAAGTTCTTGGTAAACAAGTTAACTGAGAAAAATAATGTGGTTTTACCTTTATTTCTTTTCTGGTGTCTCCAGGTTTAAACACCAACGTGCCCTCGCTGTATTTATAATCGGAGCCGGCGTTGGCTGTGCCGTCTTCAGTACAGTAGTCTACGTAGAAAGTGCTCTCACCCAGACCACCTCGACACACCACACCGATGGAGATGACGCCGCAGTTCTCCATGCACTGACTGTGAGCACGCTCGAAGGAAATGCGACTGCAGGTTGCCAGATCATCATCCTCCACGACCTCATCGCTCTCTGGCGGCGCCGTACGTCGAGCGTGATCGGCCGCATGTTTCTTCAACACGTTACCAGCACCGATCATCATCCGAGTGGCCTGGACACGATAGAACGCTCGACTCTTCTGCTGGTGAAGGAGGGCGTAGTAGTTCGCCAACTCAACCAGTTGATCTAGCTCTTTCTCTGGATACTTCTGCTTCAGATCCTTCAGGATACGAATCACCTGCAAGAGAAAGAGTCAATATGTCTTGATTGACCGCGTATGCCATAGAAATGTTTTAAAATCTCGGATCTTACTTCTTTGCGACTCTCGTCTAGGTCTCTGGCTCCCTCCATGTAAACGGTGGTGCTGTTGGAGTTGGGAATGGCCCCCATGTTGCCGTCCTGGCAGTTTTCCACCCCTAAGGCTCCGGCCCTCAGCGGATACTTGCCGTCCATCATCTCCACGCCTTTGGGTGTCAACTCTCCCTCCGTCTCCACGACTACACCAGTTCTTTTGTCAGCACGGTAACGTTTGGACATGTACTTGTAGAACAGGAGACGGCGGTCGGCGATCCAGGCCAAGAGCACGCAAACGGGGAAATAACAGAGGGTGACCAGAGCTTCCCATACCTACAACACACATGCATGTCAACAGAACAAAAGATTTGTAAAAAAAAGATTTTTGCACTCATTAACACAACACTGACCTCAACAACTCCAGGTGAGATGACGGAGAGGATCATGTAAAGCCAGATGTAAGCGAAGATACTCCAGAACGCCGTGATGAAGAAGACTCTCAGATGTTTGATCTTCCTCACCTCACCGTCAGGTATCACCCACACACAGATCCCAATGATCACAAACATGTTAAAAGCAGCGCTGCCCACAATAGTGCCAGGACCCAGATCACCGGCCAAAAATCCATGACCACACACCTGAGAAATCACAAACAGTTACAGTTACCCAACTGAGAAACAAGAAAAACAAAAGAATCAGACCTGCCAAGGGGGTGATTTTTTTAATCAGAATAAATAAATAATTAATAAGTAATAAAACAATAAATAAAGTGAATTTTCATTAAATGGTTTTTTGCATATTTGTACCGGAAAAGAAGTTAAAGCAGTTTAAAGAATATTGTATAGTAAAATAAATATTTAGTATATATCGTTTTTTTATAGCCATATATATGGCATATATATGGTATCAATAATGTCTGAAATATTTGTTCAAAACATTTATTGACAAAAAATCTTTTTGAATAATATTATATAACATACACTCAAAAAGTGTGATTTCAAAGCTTTGAATTAAATAAATACACTTTTAGGAATTTGTAAATATGTAAATAAAAATTACGTAATTATAATTAAACCAAATATTTCTATTATTCACATTTTTATTACATAAACTTAGAAATGATCTGTACATTTTTGAGAAATTAACTGTTGCCGTTGTACTCAATTATTTTAATAATCCCCCAAATCTATTTAAACTATTTAAGTGTTTCTTTTCTATGATATATATTAAATCACATGAAACATGTTATATGTTATATGTGTTACTTTATGTTATATAAACACAAACACTATTTAAAAATACATGTGTATATGGGTAGTTGACGAATAAAATAGCATATTAGAAAATACACAATCTAAAAGTATACAAGACAAAAGGAGAAAGAAATGTCTATTGTGTTTGTTATGAACAACTTGTGTCTCTCTTTCAGTCTAAAACAGAAGCTAGAGACAAGTGTGACACACGGATTATTCACTCTTCTCCTTGACTCCAGCTGAGCCTTCAATGAGATTTCACACATCTTGCTCGGAAATCCACTGAAAATCAGATTGAGCGAGTATCATGTCTGCTCTTAAAAACATGATCTATTAAGATGAAGGATGCTTTTGTTTTGTTGTTCGGATAGCGATCTCACTGCGATGTTAAGCATCGTGTCCTAACTGATATCTCCACACATTACAGAGCGACAAACACACAATGACAAATGTTAGTCAATAAAGCTCTGCCCGTCCTCAGCTGAGATGTCCGGCACAGCGGTGAGATGAGAGGTCTGAGGCGATGAGCATGTGGTTTTCATTTGGTGGACAGAGAGAAGAGGCAGCGGTGATCTGTGTCTCATCTTCATTAATAAACATTAGACTATCTGGACACTAATTAGATAGAACAACACTCTACAGGCCAAATGTTCCCAGCATGCAGCACACACACGCACACACATTCGCTCGCACACACGCACGCACGTACATGCACACGAGTCATGATGCGTATATTCCTTTATTCCAAAATCTGCCTTGCTCTTACATATCTCAGAAGACTTAAGTCTCAGTTATTTGACACCTTAGTCTCAGATGTTCTCAGAAATGATGAGGATGTGATTGTTAACACATAAAGAGTAGGAAGGTGTAAATGAATGTAAAATAACCTGGACTTGAGCAGACGTTGAGTTCACATTGATATCTTCGATAATATTAACTTTTCATTTCAGACTTGACAAATCTGAGCTCAGTTCGAGACATTTTTGAGATCTCTTCCAAAACTCTAATGGACACATTAGTGACATTTCTGACTCTGTAACATGAGAAACTTGAGACTTTTGGTCTGTGATTATTCTATTAAATAAATAATTGGAACATCTCACTGACCTCGATGACGGACAGCAGGATTTCAGGAGCGGAAGAGCCGAGCGCCATCAGGGTCAAATTGGACACGGTTTCGTTCCAGATTCGTACGGTGGCCACAGACGTCTCACCATTGGGCATGGTGATGGTCACCTCCTTCTCCTGCGTGATCAAGAAATAAACTCTTATAAAACTAACCTGAAACATATTTAAATTATAAAATGACAAACGGTGAAGGATTGACCGACAAATTCTCAAAGCAAACATTCGTTTGAAATCGATGTAAGAATCCACAACATACAGTAAAAAAATCTATTATAAAACCAGAAAATTTAAATTCTGTCTTTGAGCTGGACTTCTCAAAGGTGATTTTTACAAGAAATATGCAGAGCCTTAAAGAATTTCCATAAAACTGTCTTTGAATCAATAATATCTGACAGCCAATTCGTGAAGTCAGCCACAGCGGGATTTCAAACCCAGCGCCAATTGAATAATGCTTCTAAACCAAGAGTTTGTATTTCTGGCATAGCTTTTTCATTGTCAAATTAGTTTCCGTTCTCACGGCACCTGTGGTCGCTCAAACTGTCACCATTCATTTGTTTCCTCTGAGATAAAGTTTGTTTGGTTCAGGTTTGGCCGCAGGCTCCGAAGTGTTTGTGATGCGGTGTTGAGACCCCGAGCATCCTCTCATCCGCTGAAGCACAGCTCTGGCGATGCTTTACTTGAATTATTTGCAAAGTGTATTTCAGAAGCTGTGACCAGCGGTCATGATGATGCCACTAACACATCCTCTGTCTGCCGGCAACAAAGACACTGACCTTTCAACATCGTTATTTACTTCACGATTCAAGGTTGCATGGTTTCCTTTCTCACCAAGAGAGGCATTAAAACAATTGACATTATTTTTATAAAATGTGACCTATTAAAATCTTAAAATAAACATTTCAATTTGCTGTATGATGTGCAGGGCGGCCTACATGGCATCTCAAAGTCGCTCCGTCCGTCCTTCTCTAACATCTCCAGACTATTTTTGGTCGACCCTGGTGCTGTTTTACAACGCCTGCATTTCCCATGACCCACAGAAAGGTCCTTGTGTTTAAAAAAGGATGAAGCATCTTTCTAAGGGATGCTGTGATTAATGAGAGAGATTCAATGATGTTCCCTTTGATTAAACTGCGCTGAGACATTTCTCAAAATATCTTCTTTAGTGTTCCACTGAAAAGAGAGAATTAAACAACCATATGCAACTTAAAACAAGTTATATTTTTTTTAAAACAAATGAAGAGTTTGGATCTTACCTGTGAGGTGATGACCTCTATAGAGGACATGAATCGATCCGCGATGATCGACACCCCCAAAAACATGTACATGAGAAAGACAAAATAGATAACGGCCCGGGTGATCTGTTCTCCCAGACCAGGATTCAAAGGTTTCCATACAGGCAAAATAATTCCAGGTGCACATTCCACCGGTTCACTACACTTCGGATTTAATCCCGCGTCTACATCTGTCACGTTATAGTAGAGTTCTGTCGGAAGCTCTGAAGAGACCGAGGGCTGGAGAGACGGTTCCTCCGGCTGGGATTCGGGAACGCAGGACGGAGGGAGACAAAGTACGACATACACAGACAGAAGGAGGACAGGAGAGCGTCGAGAGAAGAGGACAGCCATGATCTCACTCTTCAGAGTCTTCTGGAGTTCAGACGAGGAGAGATGAAGAGATGCACGAGGTGAGAGACCGGCCCTCCGGAGACCTTAGGAGACAAACAGAACATCTGACTTATTTTAAGATGCCAAAGATGAAGAGCAACCCCAACACACCTGATATAACAGAAGATGAAACATTTATAAGTGAGAAAAAGACCTTGACTGAAATACAAATGGTGTAGGCAGTAAAATCATTTATTTCTGAAGAAAAATGCTTCAAGGACACAAGTGTTCTGTTGCTTTTGTTTATAAGAGCTAGATTTTCAAAACTCCTTTTGTATGCACTTTACATGTGGCAGTTCTGACAAAAAAGCTGGCTTTGACTAGGCAGACACAGAAATCAAAGCAGATATAAGACCAGAGATGGAAAACTGGAAAAGAGTAGAAGATGAATATATATCTGACATTTTTACTTATAACGTTGATTTGTATACTGTATCTTCTATGTCCAAATCCATTCCTTTTGTTCTACACATCCATAACATTAAACCATGAGCAAGGGGAAACTTTCGCCTAAGTCTCATCTGTGTCTCAGATATTTGTCCTGTGACGAAGAATCAGAAGTGTCAAAAATATCTTCATTAGAGTCTCAGAGGAGATCTCAAGAATGTCTCAAACTGAGCTCAGATGTGTTTAGTTTACAATCAGAGTAAATATTATTGAAGATCTCAATATGAAGTCAAACATTTATCATCGAAAAGCCTTAAATCTGGATCATGAAACATTATTTGACACCTTCATACTCTTCATGTGTCATCATTTACACTCATATTTCTTTCTCATGTAATTCTCCCGAGAAACACCTGACACTATGTTGATACTCAATTGCAAACTGAATCATCTGAGATGTGAAAGCGAAATAAAATGTTCCTTAGTTCAACAAACCTTACAAATGAGATTTGATGTAGATGTTTTAGAACACAGTATCCGTTTCAACTTGCTCTTGACACTTACAAGCATTGTCTCTGCATGCATCAAAGACTAACACAGTCCTAAAGTTTGAACCTATCTCTCTCTCTCTCTCTCTCTCTCTCTCTCTCTCTCTCTCTCTCTCTCTCTCTCTCTCTCTCTCTCTCTCTCTCAAAGAATACTTACACAGTATAACAGAGAGAGCCTTTGTTTGTAGGTTTCAAGCAGCGATGAGCTGCAGTGATGTTAGCGGGTTACCTCGTCTCTTCTCTCATTAACAAAGCATCATTCTCTCTCCATCCCTTTTTATTCTATCGCTTTCCATCAGCACCACGTCACCCGTGTGACTGCACACCCATCAATCGCTGAGAGCGGAAGAACCAGATATAGCAGACTGAGTCATAATCTGAGCTGTAATAAGATGAATAGAGAACCCACTAGAACCGGCTGATGGATGCAGACTTTATGAAACACAATAAAAGATGAAAGAGCGTGCACATTCAGTTTACAGTTGATATCACCGTATAGAATTGAAAGATAAAGAGTTGGAAACTCAATTCAACAGTGACCGGAAAACTTTCCCGGTTGCTAGGGTGATGCTAAGGACCTGTGTTCAGAATATGCACACACGTTGTGGTTAATACAGCACTGTAAACTCTTGTTTATCAATGGCAGTGAAGTGTTCGGGAGAGAGACATGAGGGGGTCCCACTCATAGATATTCACCCCACGGCCAGGACGTTTCCATAGCGACTAGAAGAAAGGGTTGGTCAGAATGATCCATCAAAGGAATGATGCAAAAGGAGTGAGGACTTCTGTGGAAGACACTTCATTATTGGATTGCAAACCCAAAGAAATTGGGTTAATCATTCAAAGTCTTTCAAGAGTACACCGGAGAGAGAGAGAGAGAGAGAGAGAGGGAGAGGGAGAGAGAGAGAGAGAGAGAGAGAGAGAGAGAGAAAGAGAGAGAGAGAGAGAGAGAGAGAGAGAGGAGAGAGAGAGAGAGAGAGAGAGAGAGAGAGAGAGAGAGAGAGAGAGAGAGAGAGAGAGAGAGAGAGAGAGAGAGAGAGAGAGAGAGAGAGAGAGAGAGAGAGAGAGAGGGGAAATGAAAATTATACTTTCCCCTTAAGAATATGAAGAACATTTACAGCTGGATCGATAAGAAATGGTCAGCAGTTTCTCATTATTATTAAGTTTGTCACTTTTGATTTTGAATAAATGTGTTAAGATTTAGTGTGTTTCTCAGTGTCCAGAAAAAGAATTTTAAGATTAAAACAATTAGACGCATCCTTTGTGAGTGTGTTAATAACTCAAATTTCAAATCTGTTAATGGTTAAAAAGATCAATTCAATAAGCAAAATTTCATTCATTGGTTTTGCATTTGTCATCAGAATAAATTGTGACCTAGCAAATTTTATGACATTCATCCTGACACAATCTCTCTCTCTCTCTCTCTTTCTCTCTCTCTCTCTCTCTCTCTCTCTCTCTCTCTCTCTCTCTCTCTCTCTCTCTGGTCTCTCTCTCTCTCTCTGGTCTCTCTCTCTCTCTCTCTCTCTCTCTCTCTCTCTCTCTCTGGTCTCTCTCTGGTCTCTCTCTCTCATAAATACAAACATTCCCGTGTGTACATGTTATCCATTTGGCTGTTTCAGCAGATCAAATGCCAAATCCAGAGAACTCTGACCACAACACACACTTTGACTGATTGCAGAGCACTTCACACAGAAAGGTACCGCAGTTTTGTTCAGGCTATTCTGAAACAGACTGAGATGTTGTTACATAAGTGTGTTATGTATAACTCTTCAAACTATGACTGCTACACAACTCTGTGCAGAGACACACTGAGACGCTTTCCTTCATCTGTGTATACATATCTATGTGTTAAACATATTCATCTTCAATTACTCTAAATAGTTTTTTTTTTCAATTTGCCATAAAGACCAAAAGAATAAAGCTTCAAGACAAGTGTTATCATGAGGTGATAGCCAGGAATATTCTTGTAAGAATCCTTATGAAACACGCAGGAATCTTATCGTGAAATCTCGTGTGCTGGGATACGAGGGATGCTGAAATCTCCGGTCCTGGCGTGCATGAGCATGTCTGCACACATTTACAGCGTGCTTTAAAAATCCCGTGTGACATTTTAGCCCGGCCCTGGGAAGCTGGCAAATCCCACTCGCATCCCAGTTTGACCTTTAATGGATGAGGAAGACGGTAAACTAACAGCATGTCATCATCACTGAAGATACGATACAAAATACATTATACAAGGTTACATATACAGTATTTATTCAATATACCACTGTATTTATTAAAAGATATTGAAATTTAAAGTCAGGTTATACTGTGTGTCTTCATATAGCCTCCTTGGGAAATAACCTCATGTTATGGAGGTCAAATTAAGATATATAATGTGTATAAATAGTATTTCATATGGGTACAGATTAAAGATGTAGTCACACTTTCAAATCATATTTTAATTCATTTTAATGTAAATTTTGAGGATGATTTTTTTCCTTATATGTAAGACAGGCTCCCGGTTATTTGTTCACTTTTTTTCTGTTTGTTTATTTATAGGCAGTTTAATTGATCAACTAAACAGAGAGAATATCCTGATGTCACATGTCATCTTTAAGTTTCATCTGAGATAAGGTTTTCTGTTTGATATAGCTACTGCATTTGAGAAAGATCCAAATCCAAAAGATCCAAATTCTGAAAGCATCATACGGATCTGTTCTCCTCTCTGATATCCTTCATGCTTTCAGAGCAACATTTAAGGTGATCGTTCATCCAAAATTAAAAAAAATTGTGTCATTTTTTATTCGTCCTCGTCATTTCTATCCCTGCATGACGTTCTTTCTTTGGCAGAACACAAAAGAAGATATTTGGAGAATGTCGGTAGCTGAACAGGAACACAAAACCATCGCAAGTCAGTTGATGCCAATTCTCAACATTCTTCAAAATATCTTCCTTTGAGTTCTGCAGAAAAAAGAAAGCCATACAGGTTCTTGATGACAAGGTTTCATTTTTGGCTGAAGTATCAATTTCATATCCAACGGTTGTCTAATGTTTTCATCACCATCGAAGCAACATCAAGATTCACATTTTCTTCATCACCAAGCAGCTTTCAAAATTCACGAAAATTCCCAAACGCGAATTAAAGATTACTATGAGCAAACAAGATAAAGCAAGGTGAACTTGACACAGACTAAGAGCATCAAACAGATGATGCCCCATAATTCATGGCACCGCTCTTCCTACACGTGCTAAATATAGAGGATTAAATTCATTAACAGGATTAATGTAAAGGTTGAAGTCATTACATCGTACGATTCAACACCGTCTCCGTACGGATGTTATACTTGAGTTATGATTGTGTCATTGAAGTGATTAAAGAGAACACAGGTCGTCAGTTACATCTCATATTAATAGACTTTTAATATTTCATGTTTGATGTGAATAGATGAGACCCAATGAGGAAGCAATGTCCACCGTTATGTATAACGGTTTAATGAACAAAAAAAAATCTTTTCTGTTATTAAATCTCCCTTTAAAATTAGTTTTTTGTATTTTTCAGCAAAAAATGAAGAAGGATTTTCATGCTACTACAATAAACAGGAAGACTGCCTCAAATGCGCCATCAAATTATCATAAAATGATTCACGGGTTCGCCCCCAGCTTTCAGGGCTTATGTTCGGGCCAAAGACAAGAACTGTACAGCGGAAGCCAGATTCCTTTCATATTCCAGGAAAACAATTCCACACTTCACAAAGCTTACGCCAGATACACTGCAGGACTGAAGGTGGAAATTGAATTTCAGTTGATGGCTTTGATTTACTGCCACAGTGTACGAACCTTCCGCAGGTGGCACAGGGGTGGTACGGCCGCTCATGAATGTAAAAACGCATTATCTGCAGTAGGCATGGCATCATAAACGTGACTTCATCAAATCGGACAGATGAGACTTTTAAAGCTCAACGTTTGTGCACACTTCAGGTTTTAACGACATCACACAGGGATAGATTAAACACGTTTGACAGTGTTCTGTCCTTTAAAAGACAAGCCAAGCACAAATATTAACAGAGAATAAGGACAAAAAAATGTTTCTCCATATTTTCGGGAATCTAGGAAGTTGTATATAAATAGTTGTATACAAAATATCTTCTGTAATAAACAGAAGATATTTGCAACATAATAGTACTGTTTATTCACAACGATAAAGAGACTAACTATATATTTTAATAACAAAACTGACAATTAAAGGAAAACATAACATTTTTGCTTTTGTAAATAAATTATTCTTCTGTCAAATGTAGATTTCTGACACAAAATATATAAAAACAACAAGCAGAGATTTCATGGATTGTGATTCGTTTTTGAAAGTGAGTGACATCCTCTATAATGTAATTTTGCACCTCATTCAGACAACAACTATGATATTATTGGACACAATATAGCCTGCACACCCCTGACATTTGTTTTGCATTCTATCACAACAGCAATTAGACTGAAAATTGATTTAAAACTCGCCACAAAATGTTCAATTAAATCCTGAAAATGATTTCTGTCGGACTGAATGGGTTCATCTGTAATAATTTGGATGTCAACACAACCTGCATCAACAGCCAAAGTGGCCAGAGCATACCAATCCCACGCGCCAACACACATACACAAAACACTCACACACACACACACACACACTCACACACCACACACACACACACAGACACACACACACACACACACACACACACACACACACACACACACACACACACACACACACACACACACACACACACACACACACACACACACACACATACACTCTCTCACACACACACACACACTCTCTCACTCACACACACACACACACACACACACACACACACACACACACACACACACACACACACACACACCACACACACACACACACACACACACACACACACACACACACACACACACACACACACACACACACACACACACACACACACACACACACACACACACCACACACACACACACACACACACACACACACACACACACACACACAGACACAAACCTGACTGATGGAAAAGCCTGAGGTTTTATAAGAATAAAGGTCACTTAACCTGTCGACTTTAATACAGAACAGGAAACAAGCCGTTGAGAGCTCTGTTTCTGTAGTTTACACCATCGCTTCATCATCTGACAGCACATATTTGATCCTGAAACAACATCATCATTACAGTCTGTAAACATGAATGAAGGTCACTAAAGTGGCATGGATTTACAAGTCTTCTCTTCTGCATTATGCATACCGTTGTGTGTAATGTACAGTCAAAACTGTTTTACTGTGTTTTTACGTGAATCCATTTAAAAATCGTCATTTTTAAAGATTTAAAATTAAGTAAATGTACTGTTTACACTTTTTGTGAATATATAAGTGGAAATTTAATAAATCTTTTTAACTCAAATATTTTATTCGAAAATTCCTTTTTATTTGATGAACTTTACATAGCTGTAAAATTTAGAGAATTAACTTTTGATTTTACCTTACTTTATTATTTCCTATTTTATTACTAAATAAAATAGATTTAATGTTTTTAATAGATTCTATTAAGTAAATATAACTGTTTATTTTTGTGATATTTGCTAGGCCACATGAAATACATTTTTCAGTGTGTACTGCCTGAAAACACGAGTCATTCAATGCAAATCATCGGCCAAACAAACTTATTACATGCAAAATAAGCACATTTAAGTCCAAGACCAACCAAGCACAAATATAAAAAGTGACCAAAAAAAAAACATTTGCTTTGCATTCTATCATAAAAGCAATTTGACTGAAAATGTATACAGAATCCCCACACAATGATTTCTGTCCGACTGAATTTTGGATGTCAGCACAACCAGCATCAACAGCCAAAGTGGCCGAAGCCTCAAATCAATTCAATACAATTCATCTAAAGAAATTAGAAAAAATTGAATGTGCATGAAAAAACAACGATAAAGAATAATACTGACCATGAATACAAAATACCATATCTATAAAACATAAATAGATTATGAAGCAGGCCTGAATGTGTCACTCACAAGGCTTTATAGGAGTGGCCATCAGTCGCTCTTTAAATTCCCACCGTGTTTCCATGGTAACAATAATGTATAATGTAGTACATCAGTGCAAATCTGTCAATCATAGTTGTTACATCAGTTTTTCATTAGCATTGACTGACGATGTCATATATGATTTAACATCATGAGAGTTTATGAAAGGCCTGTTGGTTTCAGATCCTCAATATGACGACCCGAAACGTAGAAAATCAAAGATGATATTTCTCCTTTATATCAACAAGATCAGCAGAGAGCAAATGTGTCTTCCACAAGACAATATCAGAGGAACTGTGACAAGAGAGAAGACATGACATGAAATGAGACAGTGTGAGACTAGATGAGATGAACTAAGCAAAGAAGTCAAACGTTATGAACTGTTAAAATAATTCAATACAGTTAGGTACACACTTCTTAAGTAAAGCTTTTAACATCTTCTCTGTTATGAACAACCTCTTTAATTGACACACAAACAATCGCAACCACTAATGAAGTGAAAGTGTTATTCTTTATTAATGTTCAGACGGGAAGCTGTTAATGAAGAGAGCGTTCTCATCTCCCAGCATGCCATTGACTTCACACACACATACATAAACGCGAACGCGCACACACACACACCAGCAAAAACCCGAGGTCATGAGTAAATGAGGTCTGACGGAATCTGAAGTAAATATCATCAGACCTCGTGACATAAATGACGTTTTCCTCATCAGTCAAGCACAACTAGCAGTCATAAATCACAGTCACACCAAGACAAGAGGTCATTAACCGACACCAACATGTGCTAAAAGATCCAGACCAAAGAAACTGTTGTTCTTCACCATTTCAGAGATGCATACCTTCTCTATTACTTTTGAGTTCAAGAATACGACTTATTTTACCAAAAATCGAGTTGCATTTAAACTTGATAAGACCTGATTGTATAAAATAAAGAAAGTGATTCAGAATCTCAGCCGTAGATCAGTCACGTCTCTAAATCTCACGAACCTCATCCTGTCAAAGAAATAAGAGACGGCCCTGCTCCTGGTCTGAGATCAGATCAATACATCTCGTTCTCTCCCGAGGTAATCACTATTGACATATTGAGCTCTGAAGCTCCACCCGTAAGTCCAGCTCAGATGGATCACAACACCTGCTTTCCCATCAGGATCTAATAGATAGTTGACCTTCGCTCTTCCTCTCATGATGTTCACTCAAAGAGACATCTTAAGATCTGCTAAAGATCCTTGACAGCAGACTTTAGACATTTGGCCCCAGGCACTCAGAATCTCATTTTCAAGAGACCACATCAGTCTGTGAGTAATGAAAACAGATCCGTATTAACAATGTTTTATTATTTATAATTCAGCCATTATAATGATTTTACAAAATAATTTAGAAAATTTCTCTGACTTTAAACAAACGTTCAAGCATCTCTTATCTCTTTTTCCTTTTTTTCCTTCTTCTTCTTCTTCTTCTTCTACTTCTTCATTTTCTCCTTCTCCTTCTTCTTCTTCATTTTCTCCTTCTTCTTCTCTTTCTCCTTCTTCTTCTTCCTCTTCTTCTTCATTTT
The DNA here is from genome assembly GCA_033220385.1 of Triplophysa yarkandensis. Lineage (NCBI taxonomy): Eukaryota > Metazoa > Chordata > Actinopteri > Cypriniformes > Nemacheilidae > Triplophysa > Triplophysa yarkandensis. Next base: position 19,980,906 of record CM065656.1, read on the forward strand.
CTCCTTCTCCTTCTCCTTCTCCTTCTTCTTCACCTTCTTCGTCTTCTTCTTCTTGTTCTTCTCCTCCTTTTTCTTCTTCATCTTCTTCTTCTTCTCCTCCTTCTTCTTGTTCTTCTTCACCTCTTTCTTCTTCTTTTTCTTTTACTTCTTTTTTCTTCTTCTCCTTCTTCTCCTTCTGCTTTTCTCCTTCTTCTTCTTCTTCTTCTTCTTCTTCTTTTTGTTCTTCTTCTTCTTCTTCTTCTTCTTCTTCTCTTCTCCTTCTTCATTTTCTTCATTTTCTTCTTTATCTTCTTCTTCTTCTTCTTCTTCCTCTCCTTCTTCTTCAGCTTTTCTTCTTCTTCTTCTGCTCCTCCTCCTTCTTCTTCTTCTTCTTCTTCTTCTTCTTTTTCTTCTTCACCTTCTTCTCCTTCTGCTTTTCTCCTTCTTCTTCATCTTCTTCTTCTCTTCTTCTGCTCCTCCTCCTTCTTCTTCTTCTTCTTCTTCTTCTCCTTCTTCTCCTTCTGCTTTTCTCCTTCTTCTTCATCTTCTTCTTCTCCTTCTTCTTCTTCTTCTTTTTCTTTTATTTCTTTCTTCTTCTTCTTCTTCTTCTTCTTCTTCTTCTCCTTCTCCCTCTTCTCCTTTTTCTTTTACTTCTTCTTCTTCTTCTTTAATATCTCAATATCTTAGTCTGCTTGTGTTCTCTCTCTAGCAGCACAAAGTATTGATTGAACGGAAATTGAATTTTCATTTCAAATTCGATTCAGAGCCAAGCACATTTGTTGTCATGTTGTGGTTATTTCAGTTAAAGTCCATCATCTTGTTTTCTGCCAACAGGTAATATCATCCATAAGATATTAAAGTGTAATTGTGTATCCATGGAGATTTTTAAAGAGCAAATGACTTCACACAGAAACTCATCACACGGAAAAAACATCTTTTTCTGACAGATGAACTACCACAATTAAGACAACAGATATCAATTTAAGACAGGAAAAGCAAAGGTTCACACTCCAGGATTTTACTTTAGTTTTACTTCATGATGAATTATTTCATTTTACTTTTTATTTTGACTATATCCGAACAAATTGATTTTACTAAATTACATCGTCTAAGAAAATATTTTATTTCTAAATGCAAAATATTCATTGATTCTGTGAGAAGCAAGCGGTCACAAACTGTTGTGTGGCATTAAACCCAGACGTAAAAGAAGGATAAATATTTGATGTCCTGAGCTTTGCTTTATAGCTAGCTGCTCAGATTAAGGTCCTAATACAAATACAAGGTCCAAATTTCCGTGTCAAATCTTGTAAAATAACAT